>RJWM01022860.1:0-32921 GCA_004363535.1 Dasyprocta punctata | reverse complement strand
TAAGCTAAAATCCCATGATTTAGATCTTCTCTTAGACATCCTCAAGGGGAACCTGGCCACCACCTCTCCAAGAGCACTTATACAAGAGGCTAAAACTGCCTTAGATAAAGTTAATCTGACTCTGTCAAATGCTCAACTCACTAGAGCTGACCCATCTTTGCCAAAGATTTAATTATTTTCCCAATTCATTGTAAGCCTATTAGGGTCCTTTGGCAGTCTCATGGTTCTTTACAATGACTACGGATGCCACATGCTCCACATAAAACTATTATTCCTTTGTATGATGCTGTGGCAGAACTGGCTGCATGTGATCAGTCACAAGCTATTCAGATCTTGGTCATGAGGTACAAACACTCATTATTCCACTTTCTTTGATTCAACAACAGTGGTTATGGCAATTTTCATCCTCTTGGCAACCTGCATTGACTAACTTTGCTGGTATTGTTATTATTATTATTATTATTATTATTATTATTTTGAGGCACTGGGGATTGAACTCACAACTTCACACCTGTCAGGCAGGTGCTTAAGTCACTGAGCCAAACTCCCAGCACCGGTTTTTTGAGGCAGGGTCGCACTGTGTAGCTCAGACCGGCCTTGCGTTCACATTGTATACCAAGCTGGCCTCAAACTCACAATGCTCCTCCTACCTCAGCCTCCCAAGTGCTGGGATTAAAGGAGTGTGCCATCACGCCTGGCTTTCCTGGTATTATTGATTGCCATTATCCTTCAGACAAATTAATTCAGTTTGCTTCCCTCACATTCTTTGTCTTTCCCTCAAAAATAAGTTTGGTCCTCATAGCAGGAGATGTCTCCATTTTCACAGATGGATCAATTTCAGTCAACACAGTTTATGTAATGGCCTCCTCTTCTAGAATACAAGATACAGGTTTCTCTTCTTCACAAATGACTGAATTGCAAGTGGTCACATATGGGCCTTGAAAGATTATTCATCCACTACAACGAACCTCTTTTCAGGCAGTGCTTATGTCTGTAGTGTGATGCAACATATTAAAACTGCAACTTCTTGACACACTGGTCAAGAAGATATTTTTCATTTTTTTCACAACCTTAAATTAGTTATACAATCATACCATGTTCCCTATTTTATCCATCATTTAAATTTCCATTCCCAATTGCCAGCATCCCTCACTGAGGGAAACAGTGCTATAGAGAGATTGCTGTCTGCTTTGCTCTTACTCTTTCAGATACCATTTTTATTGGTTTGTCCTGTGTCCCCCCAAGGCCTTACGTAATTTGGATGGGACTGAGTCTGGCATTTGTGATTGGTTTGTTTTCTAGTGCTAGAATTGGTGGCATGAGTGCTGCACTCATCCAAGGGTGGAGCCAACTTATAGGGTACAGATGAGAGGAAGTCTCTCTCTCTCTCTCTCCCTCCCTCTTTTGCTGGGTTTGCATGCCTTGCTGTTTGGCAGCCACCATGAATGGCTGCCCCACCACACCATGCTGCCTTGGAGCCAACTAAATATGGACTGAAACTCCTGAGAACTGTAAGAAATAAACCTTTCCTTCCCTAATTTTGGCAACAGGTATTTTGTATCAGCAATGAGAAAAAAGTAACCAAGACATAATTTGGTACCAGTGGAGTGAGGTCAGTGCTGTGACTAAACCTGCCCGTGTGGTTCAAGAGTCTTTGCAAATGGCTTGTGGGAAGAGTTTGGAAAGGTTTGGAGATGTTGCCTGACAGAGTGGCGCTGGAACAGCTTAGGTGATTTAAAAGATGGTGATTTAAAACCTTGTGAGTTTGGCCAGAAAGCTGTGGACTATAAAGATAGAGCAGACACCTCTATTGCTGAGAAGGAACAAAGGCATAAAAAAGATGGCCTGGGGCCATCCTGAGTAGCAGCAGGTCTCCACCTTTTGCAACCTCAAGCCAGTAAAGGTGAAAGAGTTGGCTTGGAAGAAAAAGTCACAGAGCACCGTGTTCCAGAGTTGTGATGGAGGCCACAGGAGGTTCCAAAATGGCAGGAACAGCACCAGGTTACAAAATGGAGGCAGTCACACCAGATTCCAGAGTGGCAGCGGCATAGAGAAGCTGTTCCTTACAATCAGGTTCAGAGAGCTCAGCAATCCAGGCACTCGACCCCTACAGCCAAAAGAGAGAAAAACCTGGGCTACTGCTCCAGTTGGCAGGGGACCTTGGACGAGGTGTTGGTTTTAAGTGCAAGGAAAATGTGCAGATTCTGCCCCAACTGCAGAGGGCAATATGCAAAGATGTAAGGGTGAAGTCAAGGGTACAATGGAAAACTCAGAAGTTTGAAATATCCAGCGATGTGGATCATCCAAGAAAAGCTATGGAAGTTAGAACCCCTGAAAGTGCCATGGGGGTTGAGTCACTCAAGCCTTTTGGAGCTTGCAACCAGATTGCTTCAGGTGCAATTTTAAGTGTAGAACTCCAGGACTTAATGTTCACCCTGCTGGATTTTGGACTTGCTTTGGTTCCAATGCTTTGTATTCCCCTTTGTGTAACTTTTGGAGTGGTAATGTTTATTTTGTGCCTTTACATATTGGAAGTGTTTAACCTCATTTTCATTTGTACAGAGGATTACAAATAAAAGTTTGTCATAGACCTCGGAGGAGATTTGGAACTTGGACTTTTTCTGCAATGCTGAAACTGTTAGTCTTATGGCAACTCTTGGAATTGGACTAAATGTCTTTTGTATAAAGGATACACATGAGTCCTTGTGAGGCCAGGGATGGAATGTATTGGTTTGTCCTGTGTCTCCCCAAGGCCTCATGTAATTTGGATGGGGCTGAGTCTGGTATTTGTGATTGGTTTGTTGTCTAGGGATTGGTGGTGTGAGTGCTGCACCCACCCAGAGGTGGAGCCAACTTAGAGGGTAAGGATGAGAGGAAGGCTCTCTCTCTCTCTCTTGCCCTTTCTTGTCAGGTTCATACACCTTGCTGTTTGGCGGTTGCCATGAATGGCTGCCCCGCCATACCATGCTACCTTGGAGCCAATTAAGTATGGACTGAAACTCCCAAGAACTGTAAGAAATTAACCTTTCCTTTCCTAATTTTGGGCATCAGGTATTTTGTCTCAGCAATGAGAGAAAAGTAACTAAGACACCATTCAACAGACTTTTGCCTCCCATGCCACCTTTTATCAAAATGCTTGCAAACAGCTTCATTCAACACAAGAAGTCTTGACAAATTGTTAAACAATGTTTCTCTGCATAATACAGCTTCCCTCACAATATATGGGAGTCAGTTCCTGAGGGTTACATGCCAGTCATCTCTCACTCACATTGCTGAGTTTGGCTCTTTATGCTGAGTGCACATTTCAGTGGACATTTCCTCAAAGTTTATTTTTGCTTCTGCCCACACTAGTGAAGTGGTTAAACATGTCATTGCTCATTGATTGAATGCCTTTAGTACCCTTGACTGCCTGAAGACACTTAAGACTAACAAAGGCCCAGCATATACAAATGCTGCTTTCCAAGTATTATACAAAACTTTTCATGTTTCTCTTACCATGAGAATTTCTTATAACTCTCAAGGTCAAGGAATTGTTGAACATGCCATGCAATTAAAATTCAATTACAAAAACAAAAGGTGTAATTCTTTCCTATGAAGATTACACCTCATAATAGACTTCACTTGGCAGTACGTATTATTAACTTTTCAAATTCTAATAAAGATGGAACTACAGCATCAGAAAGACAATTCAATCAGGTAAAAGAAAAAAGGCTATGAAGAGTCCTTTGTAAAGATCTCCATACTGGACAAGGAAAGAGACCCAGTCTGCTACTTACCTGGAGTAGAAGGTATGCATATGTTTCTCCAGAGAATGCTGAATGACCTATCTGGGTGGCCAGAACATGCTGTCTCAGTATATCAAGGACCCAGAGAAGCAGTTTCCAACTCTCCAGAAACTGATAGTCTATGACAGTGATGCCTCAGAGACCATACCACAACTAATAGATAAGAATGGGACTAGACTCTACCTGGGGCCAATTAAAGGAATTGATCCGGGATGCTCAGGACATGATAACCAAGAATAGGAATCAAAGGTCTGAGTAGGTGACTGAGTGTATAGATATAACTGACCTAAAATCTATGTGAAAGAAAGGGACACAAAAGTTACCAGTGTTAAGACTAAAACACAAAAATATATGTTCATTATAGATAAAAGATTTTGTCCCTTTCAAATTCTTCTTGCTAGAAATCTCTGGTAAGTTAACTACAATAAAATCTGAATATTCTATTTATAATTATAACTTCTAAAATTTCAAAAAAGTAATGTAATTCAATTTGGTCTAAATTATATATGAGTGCAGTCTGATTTTTAAGTATGTTTGCTTCTCTAGTCAGTTAAACTGTGTGCTTGTTTCTTTGTCTGGGTGTCTTATCTATGGACAGCTGTTTTTTATTTGAACTTAACAATTTTTTTCTCTTCTCTTTTGTATTTTTGGCTCATTCATTTGCAGTGTAATTTGGGTTATAGATTTAAAAAGCATGCTTCTACTCAGGTTGACATCTGGTCAAAATGGTAATAAAATTGGTTATGTAAATGTGATGTATATTGTATTATGACTTAAGAGTCTCTCATTGCTCAAAAATAATGTGTTAAATGCTGTAATTGAGTTTTTGTAAGTCATCAAAAATTGTTAAAATATTAAAGAAAAATCTCTTAGGTTGAGGGGAGATTATTGGACAGGATTCCAATTGATAAATAGGAAAGCAACTACCTTGAACAACATTAATCAATTCTTGTTCATTAAGGGAAGTCTCAGTGATCTCCATAGCTTTATGGGAGGTACTCCAATAAATGTTATTAAAAATATGGTATTGTGATATGTTTATGTTAGTCATCAACAAAAGGGTTGTTTCTCAGATAATAAGATTCTTCATTTAAAGATGCTCTGGTACAAAATTTTCATATGGCTGTGACAAATGATTGTTATTAACCTCATGGTGTATCAAACATATTAATTTCTCCAGATGTACAAGTCTTCCAAAGTATGGAACAAGAATTGTCTATGGTGATGGACTTTTCTTTTAGATTCAGACCTCTGTCTTCAACAAAAACTTGTTATGTGTACATCCTAGTAAAGGTCAACAAGTTACATAAAGGTTTCTTATGTATTAGAAAGGGATGATTGACAAAAAGGGATATTTCATGTCAAAATGGAAATTCAGGTGTGTTGCAAAATGTCATCATGATTGCCATGCTATAATATTATGTATGGTTTTGATTTCTAATTTTCTGTGTAAAATATGTAACTGCTTGTTAACATTCAATAGGGATTCAAATGTTAAAACATCAATGGTTAGTAGAAAATAATGGTTTCATTGTATGTTTTAAGGTGCTTGATATTTAGAAAAGATAGTAATACTAAGCTTACTTTTCTTTTGGATGTTCAATAGCTGAGGTTTGAAGATCAAAAACTATCAAGATAGCCAGGTGGTGCACGCCTTTCATGCCAGCCCTTGGGAGGCTGAGGTAGGAGGAGCATTGTGAGTTTGAGGATGACTTGGGATACAATGTGAGCACAAGGCCAAACTGCATAGTGCAAACCTGTCTCAAAAAACTAGGGCTGGGAATTTGGCTCAGTGGCTTAAGCACCTGCCTGGCAGGTGCAAGGTTGTGCATTCAATCCCTGGTGCCACAAAAAAAAAAAGCCATAAAAACAACTATTTATTAAGATAGATGGGCTAAGAGGTCAGTCAATATTCTGGCCCCAGCCCTCTGAGGTCAATGAAGTTTCAGGATTTTAAACAGTCTCTGCTGTGACATGCTGTACTCAGTGTGTCCCTTACCTTCTCATCAAGGATACAATGGGGTCACAGAGGGAAGTGATCAACTGTGTATAGTGTTCCTAAGTAGAGTCACTAGGAGAGAAAATTCTCACAAGTTTTTATGGAAAGCAACTTGGTTAAGTAATGGTCATGACTCATACTGACAGTTCACACTGACAGAATTACTAAGAGGTGATGCTCATGGTTCTAAAGAAATTCCTGAGCAGACTTGACTGACCATGATAGATAGCAAGAAATTAATTTTATTTTATTTATTTTATTTTATTTAAGAGAAAAAAAGATGCATATAACAAAGACAAAAAGCAAAAGAGACATACAAACGACTAGAGTAAATGCACAACAGTAACATTGCAGGTTTACAAAACAGGATGATAGAAACTTGACAATGGTTGCAATATTGAGTATCGTTATCTTCAAAATCGTTGTTTACATTAACAGATACAGACATGTAAAATTGATCTAATATATGAGTATTAATTGTTCTTTCTCAATAACGAATACATTCAGCAGTGTGTTCATTTTCGTTATCTTACATATACATATATACAGATTTATATCTTTTCCTTTTCCCTTCCCTCTTTCCCCATTTTCCCTTCCCAATTACTTTTGCTCTTTGAGCTGTTTTTTACCCTTATGTAGTATTTATTATAGATTTTGGATCATATATACTTTTTCCATTTCTTACACTAGGGAAACAATACGGTATTTACACATGTGTGTTTGATTTATCTCACTTATGAGTATGGTCTCAAGTAGTGTCCATTTACTTATAAAAGTCTCAATGCAATCTTTCTTAATAGCTGAGTAGTACTCCATTGTATAAAAATACCACATCTTTTCTATCCATTCTTTGAAGAAATTAATTTTAGTTAATACATATCTCACTTTAATTTGATCTTGGATATCCAGCAGAAAAGTATAACCACAAGAAAAAACTGTCTGTAAAAGTCATTCAAACACAGCTCTTCCAACTTCAACTAACCACCCATTGCTTGCAACTACAAAACAGAAAAGGTGGAGATATAGGGAGTGACTGAAACTGGGGATTGATCACATATGCAGGGGTAAGACAAGCCTGATAGAGAAACAGTGAGAACCCCAGGCAGACAGGTGTTCCAGTCCCAAGAACAACAAGTCCTTAGCTTACCATGGTTGCAGATTACTAGGCAATAGGATGTCATGTTAACACTTAAGTTGCTAAGATTTACATAAACTTGCTACAGTTGTTTAGCAGTTTCATTCCTCCCATCTGGAGAGAGGGCTCCACCTGACCTCAGCTTTTGTCTCTTTATATTCCCATCTTCTTGCCATTCTTCCCACTGGAAATAAGTGGTGTGCTGCTATGTTGCAAAGTAGTCCATTTTGAAATATTTATGTTTCTTGGCTTATCTCTTCAAGTATTTTCTGGAAGACGTAATTTCCTGTTTCAGCTGAAGATAAACAGCACTTCCCACAAGCATATGTATATTTTGGTCTTTGACATGCCATACACTAGTTAGCCTATAATCATATGAAAGATTGAACTTTTCCATAAATACAAGCATATCCCAGAGATATTGTAGGCTGGATTAAAAACCACTACAATAAAGCAAATACTGCAATGAAGTGAGTCATGTGAATATTTTGTGCAAATAAAAGTTACATTTACACTACTACAGTTTAATCATACAGCAATATTAAACCTTAAAAAATAATACCATAATTAAAATGCTTTACTGTCAAAAACATTAAAGACTATCTGAGCTGCTGGAAAAATGGCATCAATAGACTTCCTTAACACAGGGTTGTCACAACCATTCATTTTATAAAGGTTATAGTATTTGTGAAGTGAAATAAAATGACTAGTGTGTGTGCATACATAGCACACAACAAAACTTACCTTTTTTTTTTTTTTTTGTAGCACCAGGGATTGAACTCACAACCTTGTGCCTGTCAGACAGGCGCTTAAGTCACTAAGCCAAACTCCCAGCCCTGATTTTTTGAGGTAGGGTCGCACTGTGTATCTCAGGCCGGCCTTGCGCTTGCATTGTAGCCCAAGCTGACCTCAAACTCACAACACTCCCCCTACCTCAGCCTCCCAAGGGCTGGGATTAAAGGCATGCGCCACCACGCCGGCTTTATCTTTTTTTAATATGTCTCTCTATGTATTACCCTCATCATCTCATCTTTTTAAACAAACATTTTTCTCACTTCTTCACTAATTCTACATTTGTCTTATACTGTATCATATGGAATTTTTGGCCTTTATTTTGATCTCAGATATGTTGTATATTTGTCAAACATAAATTGCATATATTTCAATTGCACAACATGAATATATATATATATATACATATATATATATATATATATATATATATATCAAAATGATTTCCTGAAATGGTAGAGTTTCATTCTTTATCCATGCCTGGATAGCACACTGTAGTGTGGATATAACCATACGTTTAATGCAGTTGTCTATGCATGAACACTTACATTGATTCCATTCTTTGACTATTAGGTAGTGTGGTAATAAATTCAGGTGTCTCTTCAACATGCATTTTATTTCCATTGTTAATATACCTAGAGACATGATTGCTGGATTAAATGGTAGGTCTGTTTTCAAACCCACATTGAGATTTTCAAAATGGCTATACAATTTTATGTTTTCACCAACAATATACACAGGATCTATTTCTTCTATATTCTTACCAAGCTTGTCATCTTGTGATTTCTTGGTGAGTCATCCTAACAGATGTGCAGTGATATTTATTGTACCTTGATTTGCTTTTCCTTGATGAGTGAAAATATGGAGTATTGAGCCCTTTCTCATAAGACAAGTTAAGGGTTGGTATATTATGAGAAGTACCAAGTTGTTAGTCTATTTTTAAATATGATTTTCTTTTAACTGAAGGCTGTTTGAATTCTTTATTCTTTTCAAGTATTAATCACTTCTTGCGTACATGGTTTTCAAATACCTTCTCCTTCACCATAGATTGTTTTTTATCTTTTAATGTTTCCTTGTTGTACAATAAATTTTTGTTTTAATAGAGTCTAAGGTATGTATGTTTACTTTTGATTCTTATGCTTTTGGCATCATATCCAAAAATAATCTCCTAGAACAAGATCGAAAGATTTTTCTGTATGTTTTCCTCCAGTAATTTTGTTTTCAAATCTTCCATTTAGTTCTGTATTTATTTTGAATTTTTATTTGTTTGGTTTTTGTTGTTATTGTTGTTATTGTTTTGTTTTGTTTTGGGTTGGGCTTTTTTTTTTTTTTTTTTTGAGACAGGCTGGCAAGACTGGCCTCAAATTCAGAGTGCTCTTCCTGCCTCAGCCTCTCAAGCGGAATTTTTTTAAAAAAACATTATTTTTAAAATTAGTGTTACATTAAATTGATTAGACAAACACTCTTTAGTTACATTTCTGTTGATAAAACCAAGTTGTTATAATTGGACCTAGGTTGTTCAAAAACTTCCAAGGAATACTTTTACAAACCAGTTTTAAAGTGATTTTCTGTATGCTGTCAGTGTCTCTCCCTATAAGCTAAATGTTGTCATTTTCAATATTAGAAAGTGACTTTCTACTGATTTTTATCTAATTCCTCTTTTGGGATATCTTTCTGTAGTCCTTCTTAGACTGAATAATTAAAAACTGATGAATTCTTGGTTATGCAATTTTTTTCTTTACCAGAACTATCCTTATGATCTACCAATCAAAAAAGGTTTTAGAAACTCATTGAAACCATATAGCTTTTATTTCTGCAAATTTCTATTTGCATGTTTTCTGGCATCATAGATGAATTAAAAGAAAAAAATTATTGAAAAATAAACTCTGGCTTTCTCACACTTTCTTATGAAATTACTGTTTTTCATAAGCCTTACATAATGACATTAGATTCATTAACTACTTATGAACAAAAGGATTTATTACCAGTGTTAATACTTCATTGTTGTGACAGAACACCTGGGAATGCCAGTTTCAACAAAGAATGGTTTTAATATAGCTCATGATTTCAGAGATTGCAGTCCATGGTCAACTACTTCGACATCTGTGTGTCTGAGATGCGGCTGAACATCATGGTGAAATGGTGTGGTGGAGCAAAGCTGTTTACCTCATGGCATCTAAGAATAGAGATAGGGGAAAAGTCAGATTGGAAGGGCATAGTTGGGGACCAAATATACTCTCTAAGATCATGTCACCATGACTTCCTCCAAATAGGCCCCATCTTGCAAGTTTCCATTAAATTCCGATAATATCTTCAAATTATGATTTCATAATGGATGAAGATGAAACACTCATGACACAATCACCTTCCAATAGACCAACCCTTTGAACACATGAGACTTTAGGGGAAGTTTTAAATCTAAGCCATAACCCTACCAACAGGCCAAATTTGCAAACATAGTTTTTCAAAATATTTAATTACATGTTAGATGCATTCATAAAAACAATGATCAATTTAATTGAAGATAAAGTTTTTGAGATGGGGTTTTGCTATGTAGTTCTGGCTGAACTTGAATTCACTATACATCCCAGACTGGCTGTGAGCTCGCTGAAATTCTCTTGCTTCAGCTTCCCCAGTGCTGGGATTACAGGTGCACCAACATATCTGCAGATCAAAAAAATCTCAAATCAAATCTCAAGATTCTTATATATTAAATTTCACAAGCATATATGTTTAAAAACTAGAAAGTCTATTTAACCAAGTCACAAAATTACCTATTCTCTGAAGTTTGTAAGTGGAGTTCAAGTTAACAATAGGGCCAATTCAGCTGCTCCACAAGGACTCTGGGAATAAGACTAACCTTTACATGTGGTCTTATTTCAGTGAATGTTTGATAGTTACATATAAGAAACTCTTCAATTGGAATGAGAGAGAACTATTCTTAAGTAGTTCAAAAAACTATAATCAGATTATCTTCAACATATTAATAGTTCTTCCAAGTTTAATTTTACCTGCAATTATAATTGATTTTACGAGTTTTTCCCTATTCCCCACTGATGTAATTGCCATCTGGAGATGCCACATATACTGATAATATTAGCTCTGTTTAAATAAGTATTTGGAAATGTGCAAAACTGAAATATTTCCTAGGTTATAATATGCACTAAATATAAAGAATAACCTTTAATAGTCTAGTCATCTATTCACCTAGAGGAAAATACGTTCAAATATCTAGTGTAATTATAATAATAACTAATTTTCATAGTCTTAATTCTAATAGGAAACTTACATTTGTAAATTACAATTGCAATAATTTTTCTTGATCTAAACTAGTAATTTTCTGCACTAAATTTTAGAAGTATGTTATAAATTTTGTCATTCTGATAGTTATATATTTTTGAACAATAATACTTGCTATATACATACTTGCATTTATGCATTCTACACAGAAACCTTAGATTAGTCATAAGCAACACATTTCAACTTCAAAGAAATTTTGAAGGAAAAAGTCATGGAGTCAGATAAAATTACCAGACAGCCAGTAGTAAATTATCATTTTGATTCATCAGTTTTATCTTTTGGTTTGACAAGTTACCACAAATGTTAAATTCGAGTGGAGTAGGAGAGTTGTATTTTCAAAAGACTCATTTTTAAAAGATTTCTACATAGTAAATTGTCACTAGAGACTTGTGTTTGAATTTTTTGTGAATTTCAAATGAACGTAGGACTGCGCTAAAGATCATGGAAGAAAAAAATCATACTCAAAGCAACTATTTACTATAGATTAGATCTATGTTTAGATAATTTCATATAAGAATCAGTACTAGGATAAATGTTAAAAGCAAAGGCAGTGTTTTTCATGAATCTTCACTAACATGTAAATCAAAGTGCATAGGATATACATTGACAATGAGGTGAATAAAAGTTACGAGTTGCATGAATCTCACGTTTTAATCAATAGCAATAAACATAAAGTATTCTAAATGTGTAATTGCATACTATGTTAGAAAATTATAAGTGATATGGAGTAAAAAGATGGATAAAAACTATGGTGACATGGTTGCAAATACAAATTAATCAATTCATTGAAAGGTAACATTCGATAAATAACTCATGTTAAAGGAACAAGGGATGCTAATTTCCAGAGAAAAGCATCTTAATCAAAAGAGCTAAATTCTGCACTTCTAATCAAGATAAGTGTCTGGAGAATTCAGGTTATAGTAAGGAGGCCATTGAGAATGGAATGGAGCGAGGAAGGTCAATCAGAGCTTACCTGTTTTAGAAATTGAAATAATTTCAATGAAAAGAACTTTCTCAACCATTTAATAAAATGAAAAGATAAACATACAGTTATGAAAAGAGAGTGATCATGATCTGATATATATACTAAAAGAACTGTAGTTGTGTGAAAATAATGTAGGGAAATAATAATGATAACAGAGACTATTTACAATTAGGTCAAGGTAAGAGATGCAGAGCAGTGGTAAAAGTGAAAGCGCTGTATAACTGTTCACAACAATTCTGGGGGACAGTCAAGAGGATTTTGAGTTGATTTCATATGCAGTATCATACAAAAAGAATAATCATGAACTCCCCATGATTAATGAAACCATTATGAGCTGCATTCATCTACTAATAAGAATTAAAATTTTAAAAAGAGCAATTCCAAGGCACTGTATGTGTGGAATCCTCTGTTTACAAATTTAACCATATGTATACTAACTTCTCATAGACACTTTTCATTAACCTGAGTCTAATAGATTTTGTCAGTCTCATAAATTTTATGTAGTTTTTGTCTCATAATCAATCAATAGATTTGTTATATTTGGAAGGTTCAATGGACCCAAAGATCCATGTGTTACAATTGTGGTCTCCAAGTTATTGTGCCTCAGATGTCTAGAATTGTTGTTTGCAAAACCGAACACATATATACTCTGAACAATTTCACTCCCTGGCCCTGCACCTCAAGACTTATCTTTTCCATTTAAAAACTTGATTATTTTATATACTCATATAAGAAGAATCATTCACTGTTTATATTCTTGTTACTCATTTATTTTACGCCATAGAACACCTTGAGATTCACTCACATTGTAAAATATGACAGAATTTCACTTCGTTTTAAGTCGACTTATATCCATGTAGCACAGTTTATTTATCCCTTTATTTTTATGGACATCTCAATCGTTTCACATCTTGACTGTTGTAAATAATGCTGTAATGATTATATTTTATAGATCCAGTTTCAATTATTTTGAATGTAACTAAATAAAACATAAAAATGAAATAAAACTTTCTCTCTGACAGGTACCAATTTAACAACTGTATTGTAGAAAGCAAAACAGCAGTATTCCTAAATCTTCAAAAAATGTAAGAACTAGCAACATGGAGATAGTTCTCTCTGGTGAATTCCATATTCATATTTCAAACTCTAACTTGATATCATTCTGTGTTATGATATTTACCATTTTTATTGTAAACATTATAATTATGTGTTATATTTTAGTTTCTTTTTCTTTATATTAGTATTACTTCTATTAGTAAGATTTGAAAGTAAGATCTCCTATTTGCAATGTACACAAGATCTCTCTAATTATTCCATTAAATAGGTACAAGTTATCAATTAAGTATATGGTTGCTACCTCCATATTTCTTCTTCTTCTTCTTCTTTTTTTTTTTTGCGGCACCAGGGATCGAACTCATAGCCTCACGCCTGCCAGACAGGTGCTTAAGTCACTGAGCCAAACTCCTGGCCCTCCTCCATCTTTCTTCTGACATCCAGAAAAAAAATACAATATTTTGGTCAACTTTAAATTTGTCTCCAATAGAATACTATCTGACAGAGCAAGTTCTAATAAAGGATCAGTAAATGAATTTTTCAGCAGATACATCATCGGAAGAAAAAATTAACCTTCAGCATACTTATTTTAAAATAGTAAGAGAATATTTTATAGATTGATCTCACTGCTCAACAAAATTGAGGAAACAATATATACAATAATTTAGTCTGAGACACATTTTTGAATTTGATTATACATTGATTTTATTAAATTTTTCTGTTAGGCTACATTTTTATTTCCTATTTAGAGTTATTTATACAATTATGCATAGTGCTTAGGACCTAACCTCAAAATTATTCTATTGATCTTATGTCTCCTGATGATTTAATTTCCTGATGATTGTGTGTCTGGACAAATATCACTACTCAGTAGAAGACTGTGAAGATGTTCATGTGTTTTTTTCCTACAGTGAGAACACCAACCAATGGCATGCAATATCTTACATGCCAAATCTCTTATACTGATATCAGTATTTCTTCCTTTTTTCTGTGATCCCAATAAAAATTATTTTTTTATGAAAGAGCTAAACAGATTAGGCACTAAAGAAGAGTGACAGATTGGGCACTAAAGAAGAGTTAACAGTTATGATTGATCCAGGATTAAAACTGAGGCCTGCTGCATCAATGTCTGTGATCTTTTGTCTTCCTATACAGTGTACAATTTCTTATAAGGAAAAAATGTTTGTATTAAGTGGTAAAATGTGGTAAAATATTTCATATATTACTCTGAATGCAATCAGAGTTTGAGGTCAAAAGGATATACGTTTATCCAGTGCATCTGGCAACTTTAATTGATTTTGTGTGGATGGAAATTATTGATTTTTAGTAGATGATAAAATGACTGCTATGGTACTAATCTTTAAGGATATTGGAGTTATTCATAAATGAAAATCAGGTAAATACTTTAAATTACTTAACGTTGTAGTTGAAATATAATTATCGCTCAGTTAATGCAAACTATGACTATGGTAATTTTCACTTTTCATTATTACTATTAAAACTATGAATGCTATTTTCTCTTATATTTAGAATTATTGTTAAACGCTTTTTAAAAATACACACACACACACACACACACACACACACACAAATTGTTTATTTCTCTTCCTCTGGCCACATTGCTAACTAAACACTGAGAAGCTTTCCCAGACTTTCCTTTAGGAATGAATATCATAACATATTGGCACTTGACTTACCCTTAAAAAATTTGGATCCAAGCTATTTAATAGTGAATAAGCTGGGCTGGGGATTTAGCTCAGCAGCTCAAGTGCTTTCCTGGTAAGCACAAGGTCATGAGTTTGATCCCCGGTACAAAACAAAACAAACAAACAAAAAAATAGAGAACAAGGTTAAACATCACATATTGAGTGGGTAGTTTTGTCCATTTATTTTCCTGATAAATAAAACTATTTTAAATTTTTTTAAAATTATTTTGCTCTACTTCAGATTTTGAAGCAATGTTACAAAAGGCATAGACATTGAAGTCAATATGGATCACTCATAATAAGTTTTGATTCTGGAGGCAGGGACATGAGAGATTTTTTAATTTAAATTCTGACATTAAAGGTAGTGAGTGCTTTTATTTGCGATTTCATATGGCTTCACTGAAAAATAAAAATGAATGCTACTCCATCATTTTGGCAGACACTTTAATGCCAGCCATTTAGCTATCTTCCTGAAATGAAATGCTGCCTGACCTTTACTCTTTCCACCAAAAATAAATTGTAAAAGCCCAACAAAAATGTAATTTTCTGGCTTTACAATAGGGGAAAAGAGAGAAAAAAAGACTAAGTGTAGAAAATACAGTAGAATAAAGTAGTGTAGGTATGAGAGTGTTTTCAGATATATCTGAGAAAAGATTATTTTTTTACTAACAGCACATCTTGTGGTAAAATCTCAGTGTCTCATATTTTATAAACAGATGCTAGTTTTTTCAGAGAAAATCAGAAAGGAACACTGCAAATACTCATTTTAATAAAGATATCCTGCCCATAAGGGCAATTAATCTATTATTCCAGATCATTTCAGTACCATTTCTGATTGGTTTAATACATGGTACTTATTACAGGTTTTAATACATGTATATCATGTCTGAGTTCCTGGAGTTCAATTTCTAGCACACACACTCAAAAAAATGAATAAAAATTTTTAAATATCATCTTTCATCAAGTCATCTCATTTCTGAAGTAAAAAATAATGTAAATAGTTTATTATAGAGACATAACTTCTAGAAAGAATGATAAAGTTGTTCTGTTGCAAAATACTACTGTAAGCAGATTTGAGTGTACTTTTTCGCATTTGGAGAGAAAGTCTGACACTATGAGAAATCTGAGTCACTGAAAGGAAAATATTTGGGTAAAGAATAACAATGAGGGATGAGCACGATGGCACATACCTGCGATCACAGCATTCCAGAGGCTAAGGCAAAGGCATCACTAGAAATCTGAGGCCAATCTGAACTACATAATGGGTTCAACATCAGCCTAGACTATATAGTGGAAACTTTTCTCAAGAAAAATTAAAAAAAGAAAGAAAGAAAGAAAGAAAAAAAGAAATAATAATGAGACTGATTTTTGTTCTAATTTTTTGTGAAACGTCTTGAAATTATGAGTCACTGAATTATTTCTATTTACTTTATAATATTTTAGTAAGAAGTCGGAGGGAGACATTAACCATTTATTACAGGTGAAAGATCTGAAATAAAGTTCAGTACTGATTTATTTGCTTTTTAAATAACAATTGGACTTCGACTAATGATAGTTTTGGTTTTTAACAGACTTATCTTCTTCCTGGTAGTAATGGCAAAGTCTGGAAAAATGCAGAATCTGATTTTTGAAAGCAAAATGGATAAGAGACCAGAAACAAGCAGACAGGGAAATAAACATACCCCTTCCAGAAGGGAACACGTAGCATAAGATACACCTTTATCACGACATTTCTTTGAGAGAGTTGCTTAGCACACAACCTGGAATAACAAATAGTGTTGTAAACAGAAAACCCTGGTTTTATTGGTGTACAGAATCAGAAGTGAGTTTGGAGTTGCCAGAATCACTTGAAGAAATAAAAAGGGAAATCCCAAGAGGAGGAAGTCATACACACACAGAAGAAGAAGCGCCAAAACAGTAAAATCATTTTTATTTAGCCATTTAAAGACAGGTAAAGACCCCAAATAGGTAACCAAGGCGAGGAGTTCAAAGATTTAAGAAGATACTTAACCACCTGTCGGCCACAAGAAACATTGAAATTTGAGTACTACCATGCTACAAGGCTTTGGTAACAATGTAAGAGTTTTTACAGATGCACTGAAAAAGCTGCAACTTAGAAATAAAAACTATGTCCCAGGACTAGTATCCACCAACTATTAAATTATGTTTGTGCAAAGTAAACTTTAAGGTCCACTAAACTACTTGCTAGAATGAGCAGAACACCCTCTTGAGGAAAAAAGCAAACAGACTCATTCTCTATTACATATTAATTTCAAAACTCAGTGAAAAAGAAGCTTTTAGATGTGCACAAAACAGGAAAATATGATTCACAGTTAAAAGTGTAGGTCAATACAAATAGGAAAAAAAAAAGGAAATACAACTACAGAACTCAGCAGAAAAATTATGAAGTAATTACAAGTATTATAAAGAATATATTAGTGGTCATTGAAAAACCAAGAAATTAATAAATTGGCAAAAGAGAACCAAAAGAAAATTCTAAAATTTGAAAAACAAATGTGAAATAATACAGATTTGGATAAGGAGTAGACTGAATGAACAGAAGAGAATGTCAACGAATTTGACTAAATACACTGAAATCATTCAAACTGACTTATTTAGAAAAATAAATGAACTGCTAATACATAACCAAAGTCAATCTCAAAAACATTTGAAATTATGGCTGCATAAATGTAATAATTTATCAAATTCATAGCATTAATGGGTTGTGGGGACTCCTAGAAACTTTCTAGGTTCTTCTTGTCCTCAACAAAGCAGTGGACAAAATAGACATAAAAGGTGGTAAAGTTTCACATTTATTGAAGGTATGAGAAAAAATGGACTCTGCAGAGCAAGTGTGGTTCCATAAAACGTAGGAAACAAAGCATGTTCTGCAGGATGAGAGCAGACCACCGTGAGAGACAGCGCAGTGGCTAGGACAGAATGACCACTATCCTTTGCCTTCTCCATTCCACAGACTAACATCAGATCTAGTCTCTCCCTGACTTCCAGTGAGACTGAAAATAGCACTTTCCACGCTGACTCCTGGAATACTGTGACAGGCCACACCTACTTCCTCAGTCAGTTTTCCACACTCTAATCTTCTGCCTTAATAACTATATATTTACAGTTTGTTTTATTCTCTAAAAAAATCATTTCACAATTTAAAAAAATATACAAACATATTCTTCAAGTAATACTAGATTCTAAAGCTCCTTGATTTTCATCATATTTCTACTCAGTTTTTAGGAAATAATTGTGCTCACACAAGTATCGTAGTATAATGTTGAACTACTGGTCTAGAAAATGGTTCAAATGCCTTGAATTTCAATTCCTACAACTAAAATACTTTAGAAGGAAAATTTGCTACTTTTCAAACTCAATTTCCTAACATGTAATGAAGTATTATTTTAAAATGCATGTTTATTCTATTTAATATATAAATATGTGACATACCTTATACATTTCATTTTGCTTGGTTTGATTTGGTTTTCTTTGTTTTGAGATGGGGTCTTGCTATGTAGTTCAGCCTGGTGTTGAACTAACTATGTAGTACAGCCTGACCTTGAACTTCTGGCATTCCTCTTGCCTCAGTCTATCAAATGCTGGTATTACTGGTATGCATTACCATGCATGGCTTTGAAGTACCTTTTATTTGCCTAATAAGCCATTGTTACTATATGTACCTAGCTTGTAGTTTTACAATATTAATAATATCAAGGAACAAGGTCATGAATCAAAGGAGGAGGTTAGGAGAGTTTTATCAAAAATAAGAAAAAATCTAGTTCTGGGTTTCTAGGGGGAGTCTTTTTATTAAGTTTATTGGCACATTTTAAATATACATCATTATCAGTTTCATCATAGGGACTTTGTACCTGTACATGATTCATCTTAATTCCTCTTTTCCCCATTCTTTAACCTCCTTTCAACCCCTCTTTCCCTACTTGTTTAAAAAAGATTTGTTTCTATTTTTCTTTCCTTTCTCTCTCTCTCTTCTCTTTTCATTTTTCTTTCTTGAGAGGGTGACCTCAAGCTCTGAGTACAGAGTTTATTACAGGTAAGTGAAGCACAGGAACTGTTCAGTTGTTATCACGAGTGGCTCTGTGGATTTAAACTGATCAATCGGAACTCAGACACTAACCCAGTTTCTTGGCAGGCAAGGTTTAAAGAAAACTGGGATATTAGAGAAAAACAAGTTATTTTGCATTTTAAATTCCTCAGAACTCAGATTTATAGGGAGTAACTGCACCTTTCTTTAGTAGGGAGTGGGCTGCATTCCATATTGTTGAGGAAGTTTATACTTGGTCCAAATTCCCAGTTCATGTCTATTCTTATTTTAATTTTTATCAATATGGGATGTCTTAGTTACCTTTTTCATTACAGAGACAAAATATCCTATACTCAAAGTTAAAGGAGAAAAGGTTTATTTAGCTCAGTGTTTGTAGAGGTTTCAGTCCATAATTTCCTGGCAGGGTATCCCGTGGCAGACAGGTAATAGTTCATAGTGACAGAAGACAGCAAAAGGGACAAGAGAGTGTGAGAAAAGCCTCTTTCTGTCTCTTATATTTTATCCAGTCTACTGGGATTGGAATGGTGCCAATCCAACCAGTGAACTGTTGGTGATCCAGCAATCACCCACTCTTAATTCCAGCATTCTACTAGGAATCAATCACACACTCTAGATTCAGTCACCTCTGAAAAATTCCTAAGACCTCCTGAGGTTTTGGGGGGACATCTAGACACAAACCATCACAGCTGGTCACCCAACTCTATCTCAAGTCTTTCCTTAGCAAGTTACCTTACTGATAAACTAACTACATAGAGTATTCCCTACATAATCTCTAAAATAAGTAAAAACTTAATATGAGAAAATAGACTTCACTTGAGATGATGGATCAGGTGTAAAAAGAAGCCTTCAAATGTCGATGTAGTCGTTCTCAAAGCTACCGAGTATCTGAGTTTGCACTTTTCCATTTTCCTGTAAGATAGTTTTATTTTCAGTTAAAAGACTTATGTCTATAATCTCACTACAAAAAATAAAATCACTTGTTCTATTTAACTCTCCCTAGGGGGCTTTTAATGCTGCTTTTTGCAGGTAGCAGGGTTCATCCTCTACCAAAAATATAGATAACTATATTTGTCTCAACCATTGTCATAAAAGGTTTCCATGGATACAGAAAATATTTTTCTGGGTTTTTTTTCAGTCATCCATAAATTGCCACTAGAAAACTAGAAGATTGGGTCCAGTAAAAAAAATTTAGGAAGCTTTTACAGTTTTCAGTTGTATCATTTTATTTTTACATTCTTTGCATTTACTATGGTAGAGAATCTTAGTATTATTTTATTCCCTTTTGCTTTTCAGCTTTTGATTTTAGATATAATCTTGAAACTTTCAATACTCCCATCTGCTCAGTTTTTGCTGAATTTTCAGATATTTCCAATGCAGAATTGTGTTGTATAAAAGTTTTTGAGAAAATGATCATATTCAAAATGCCTTTCTTCAGTGATTCTAAAGTGATGATGTATTACTGTGTGGAATCTAAATACTGTTAAACTATATCCTAATTCTATTTCTTCACATCCTTAATTATCAATGCATATAACGACTATAATTTTCAACTAATTATCCATCTGTTCACTTCCATTTAGCCCTTCTTTTACTTAAGCCTCTATTCATCACTTAATTGACCCATGTCTTTTTATATTCAGTGACATTCAAAATCCTTAGATGTCTGTATGCTAATGCATGTTCCGATTAGACAAGTAAGAAGAATCAATGTCCAAATACCATTTGTTGTATTTAGTGTGTGATTCTTTGTCAGTGGCTGTAGTGACAGTCATTTAAACTTGCTAATTGTTAAATCATGTTAGTTCCTGAGAATGTGGTGATGAGAAAACAAAAATAAAATTAGTATAGTCTTGGAGTTTAGCTTGATTAATGGAGAAGTTCATTAATCAAGGAGTTATGTTAATATATGATGAGAAAATACTTTCTGAGAAGTTGACTAACAGGGGAAGTTGGAGTAATTCCCTGGAAGAAGTGAAGATCTGAAGAGTTAGAATTAACTAGGTGAGAATGTATTTAGCAAAGCTCCCTCATAGAGAGAAAAATATGAACAAAAGCCCTAGGGTTGAAAAGATAATTGGAATAAGCTAATTTAGCCTGAAAGTTATTTGTGAATCACATTATTCAGAGGACTGTTCTCTATATTAAATATATACTGTTTCTTCCAAGTGAAATAGGATGTTTGTAAAGAAGTTTGAAGAGCATCAAATGCAAACTTCCTTCTCATTTAGAATAAACAAAAAACTCAGTTTAATGAGATACACTTTAGCTATAATTAATTATATGTTTTTTACTTTATCAGTAATGCATGTTTTCAAAGCATAAAGTTTGAAGAGGTTTGAAAAAGATTAAATCTGTGTGATGACCATCATAATCAAAACATGCGATCATCTTAAAACCATTCCTTTCTTCCCCTGTGTAGTGAATGGTGGTGGATTAACTAATGGTCAACTAATAACACCCAGTTGAACTGAATCAGTGTGGTGCTGGGTGTGTAAGGCTTACCTAAGGATTGTTTCTGACAGCTTAAAAGGAGAGCAGGAGGGCAAAATGTTGTGTTGTTGATTCTCCTGGAAAAGCTTGTCATTCTAGATTTCCTGATATGAACTCAGTTGTTCTCACCATGAGAGGAGCTCCGGTCCTCACTGTCATTGAGTATGGCTGTAGTAAGGAGGAGCTCTGGTCCTAACTTCGAGTGTTGCTTCCTAGCTGCAGTGCAGATTCCTCAGTCTTCTGGCACAGATCCTTCGTCTTGCTGATACAGACTTTCCAGCTTCCATCACTGATCTTTTGTCTTTCCCAGTGTAGATCATTGTTACAGACTTGCATGAGACATTGTTGTGGGCTCTAGACTCCAGCTGGACTCATGAATGACATTGCTGTGGGCCCTTTATCTTCAGCTGGAGTCATGTAGGAAACTGCCATGGAATCCAGGCCCTCGGATTCTCTGCATCTCTAGTGTGTGGACAGATATCCCACTCTCTTTTGCATTTGACAATTTGGGTAAATATTATAAAGTGATTCTATAAATTATGTCACCTCTATTAAATCTTTTCCCTTGTAAACCCTGTCTCCAACATGAATTCTTGCCCTATGGTAATCAGGAAACATTGCTCCCCATTGTTATAAATTAGAGTTCATATTTTGAAATTTTCATGTATATTGAATAATATAGTACGTATTATTTTCAGTGTAGCTTTTTTTAATTTAGCATGTTTCTGGAATCCAAACACTTGGAATATCAAGAATCTATAACCTTTTAAAATTTATGAGTAGTATTCTATTGTACGAATAAAATATAATTTTATCAATTCTATAATTCTATGAATTCACTTGCTACAGACATTTGAGTTGTTCATAGTTCAGAGATATTTTGAAAAAAATCTCTTGGATGTGTATATTTATGTTCAAATGTGTTTATACTTACATTTTCATTTAGTTTTGAGTCCAGTTCTCAAAATGAGAATGGTTCAACTTTCCTTGTGTTACTCTGCCTTGTAAAATTCTAACCTTGATTATGCTTTTACAGTAAAATTGGATATCATCCAAACTCTAAAATTCTCAATATGAGTTCATTTTTACCTAAAAGAAAATCTAACTTCTTCATTCACGCTATACACATGCAGTCTTGCTGCCAACTGCACGCTCATTCTCAGATTTGTCACTTCCCCTTTGTCCACTATGTTTTCATGCCACAGTGTCGCCTTTCTTTTAACAAAATTTTATATTCAGAATCTTTGTGTATAATGACCCACTTCTATGAATGTTTTAAGTCCTACTGTTATATGACTAACCTCTTTTTCTTTCACGACTTTCCTTAACTTTCTCTGCCTAAATGTTTTTCTTCTTTCCAGTAGTATTCGTTTTCTTTTATTCACCTGATAAACTTCTTGTTTGTTTGATCATATATTGGTTTACTATACATTTCACCTAAAATAATTAGTGATCCAGGATACAAAGATATTGTATCAGTCATTTCCTGTTCTATAGTTAGTGTTCATAGCATCTCCTGGCTTCTAGGTTTTCCTTAATAAACTGGTACAAGAATACTGAAGAACATAGCATCAGCTAACTAAATTTGTGACTGAAATGCTCCAAAGAATCTATATAGTATGGTGTTGCATTCATAATGCTTGACTTGGTAAGTTTTCTTTCCAACATTCCATATGGCAGGCACAATTACCTCAGTATGAAACCTTGCTATGTTCGTTTTAATACCAAAATCTTGCAGTTGAGAGTTTGAAATGGAGATACAGTTGTCTAGCTATAGATGGTATTCCCATGGACTCTTTTTTACTGATGTAATTATATGACCAATTTTTAGTCAGGGAAATGTGAGCATGTTTCCAAAGACAAGTTATCTGCACTAGATCTTCACTGTACTTGTAACAGTTTAAAAATGATAATAACTGAACTGAAAGTAGAAGTTTGTGTTAAATATGACAGAGCTGTGCTTCCAGCCTGAGATCCTACAATTAGGAAGAGAGGAGAGTCCTCCTACCTACTCAGAGATATGTATGAGAAGGAAAACCCCACAATTCTGTTCTGTTCTTGTCACTGTATTTTAAGGTCTTTATCACAGCAGCTTGACCAATATCTTTAATAATGTCTTCTTTAGGTATTGTTTAAAATCTTTTTTTCTGCAAACTTCAAAGAATTTGGCACATTCTCCCAATGATATCTTTTTTAAAATTTCTTTATATTTTCCAGATGAATTCTGCCCATTTGATTCTACCTTTCCTCTTCCTTCTGTAACAAGTATAGGAAAGGTTCTGGGGTTGAGCCAAGAGTTAAAGTGATGTACAATACTCTAGATACCACCATTATGAAATCTCAAGGACACGATTCCTGTACACATCTTGTCTTTGCTTTATTGCATCAGTTTTCCCCTTACTACGCAATCACTCATAGCACACATGTTCAATGTTTCCTCTTTTAAACAAAATGCAGTTTCACATGCATTTCAGTTGTGGCTCCATTTCTTTGACCCCCCCCCCCATACTGAGCTTCCTGACAGTATCATGTATATGTTCTGCCTGCATTTCCTCACTTGCTAACTTTTTTCTCCAAACCAACTTCAATGGAACTTCTTTGTACAACATTAGTTATGCATGCAAATAGCATCCTGGGGACAAGTCCAGGGAGCACTTGCCACAACTCCAGTGAATCACTGTGTTTTCTTCTGTGTTAACCCAAGTGAGTCACTATGCAACAAACTATCATGTTACTTAATATATAATTAACTGAAAGATTAATTTAAGAATATATTTTTGTACAAAATAATTCTGTCTCATCTCATCACTGCAGTTGATTTTCAATCAAGTGGCCAACTGAATAGAGCAGGTTCAAAGGAAGCAAACACCAAGCTGTAAAAAATTATAGTGATACAGTTCCTTACTTCCATTTTCTGTACATATACATTGCTGTATGCATTGTGGAGCAGAGGTTTCTCAACCAATATTGATTCTGAAAGTTGCCTGATGTATGAATTGTTTTCTGCTCAATTAAACACTGTTAAATTTAATTTGTCTATTTCTTTTAGTTTTAGCAATACAGCTTCCTTAAAAGATGAATAGACACATATATAAATATACAGAAATTTATATATATAAATATATAAAATTATATCTATATCTATATATATTATACAGTCTGCCAAAAATGTATACAAACTTCAGGAAAAGAAAAACTTACATAAATATTTTAATACTAAATTTTTTGAGACATCATGTAATAAGTGCTAGTTACTTTTCACTTTTATGATTATAAGAGGTGTTCAAAGTGGTGACCATCAGGTTCCAGCCTTTCATTAGTACGAATTGCTGTTTCTTGGGTAGCCTTGGTTGTTGAGATTTCTGCACATGTGTTTGCAATTTCTTCTCTAAGAGCTAACAGGGTAATGTGTTTTCTGCAATATATGAATCTTCTAAGGCCCCCTGTCTGAGGGTAATGCCATCTTTTTAAAAAGTATCATACTATTTTTCTTTTCCTGAAGTGTGCATGCTTTCATTTTGGAATGCTCTGTATATACATACATGTACAAAATTTGCAGATAAAATTTTGTGATAGCACAATTTTCTACTTCTAACATGTTAGGACCTCTTTGTCTTCATTTTATTACTTCACTCTTTGCACAGAACTTTGAATTTTGGAGTAATGAATGCTGAAATTTTAGACAAGTCTGTTTTTCTTTTCTAAGACTAATGCTCATGTTTTAAAAAATGGAAAGTTTTACCTGTTAGAGAATATTAGAGATTTAGATAACTTGATATATCAAGGAACGAATAGGAACCAGTAGACTGCAGTGAGGACAGTTCCTCGAAGTTATAGGAACTATCCCACTAGAAATTCGGAAAGTAATCAAAACACATTTTGAAGACAAGAATAATTATGGATTATAGATAAAGGCTGTAAACCAGTTGTTGGGTTTCTAAATGAACATGGGCAATAACTAAGATGAGGGGAAGAGGAAGAAGGAAAAACATTAAAATATGTTATATGCATGTACCATCTGCCAACAACAAATGCCATAATTATGTACTATAAACACAAACTAATAAAACATATGTATACACACATACATACTACGATAACAAGTGATATAAAATAGAAAGGAAACAAAACTAAAGGCTTAGGGTAAAAGAGTCGTAATTTCTTAAACTTCAGGGCAATATGATTTCTTAAAGTAGGTATAAACTGAGTGGAAAAGAAGCGTTGAAGAAGGTAACATCATCAAGAGTTTGCTAGGTTTTGGGTAAGATGGCAATGCAAAGGGAAGTTGTACAGAATTTGAGTAGTTATAAAATAATGATCCCAGGAGACAAAATTGATGGATTTCTGTTTAGAAAAAAAAGAAATGTTGGCATAAAAGATAAGGAACTGCATATTAGTATGCAGATGATGCATAGGTAAAATGTGGCTGCGTGGTGGAGGAGCTGAGGTTTATATTTCAGCACTGACTGATGAAAATAGGTTTAAGGGAAATGAAGGACTTAGTATCAATTGTCTTTCTTGACGGTGGATACTAAGTACTGTGGTCAGAACATTGCCTAAGTAGCAAGACAATACATATTCTGAAACCACTCACTAAGCAAACTGATAATGGGCCCAGAAATTGCAGATGCTGATTGCTGCGTGGGCTGGATGATGGCTGAGAACCTTCTCACTCGTGGGATGTATTTAAGTGGATGATGTATATTTGTTAGTAGTGACTTTATATTTGAATATATGAATTATAAATGGATAGCTGCCTCTGTGGGTGATCTCAGGATGAGGATGTCTGTACATTATATTCATGAATTTGTCTGGAGTAGCTCAGCTAATTAAAGTAATGCACTTGGGAAGCTGAGTCTATAGGTTCATTTCCTGAGGGGAATTTTTACATCTGCATACTACAGAACACATAATAGGGCCTTAATAAATGTTTGTTCATCAAATGAATAAGCGAATAAAGAATCCATGGAGCAAGCAAGGCTGTTTATCTTAAAAGTCTCCCCTAGTCCTTAAGCATAATTGTCATGTTTAGAATCCATACCTAAACCACTAAGGAATATACTGTAAGAAAGAAGGACAAATAAATGAAAATTATCCCTACTCTCAACAAGTAAGCAAAAGACACATCCACATAAGACAGTGTCAGGAATAATATCGAGCAACATTTAAAGCAAGAAAATGCTTTTTGAAAAATATTCTCCATGTTCTCGTTCAAATATAATGCTTTTTATAGACATAAAATAAATACAATAATTTAATATGAAATAACCAGAAATTTGAGTTTCATACAGTTGATAACAGTGTATAAATTAAAAATTGATAATTATACTTATTTAGCTTTTTTAAGATTGCCGCTTTGCTGATTATTTTCAGTTTTTCTTACTGTTTTGAACTCTGTGACAAAATTTAATGATTTTATATAGATTTCATTTTGGCTGCATATAATTAAATTAAATGTTTTTGCTTGATATAATATTTTAATATAAACACTAATATTTTAACATAATATTTTAGTATAAATATTAAATTATTTTACCTTCCTGTGTTTCATGAATTCCAAGTATCTTTCAAGATTCTAAATATTTTCATGTGTTGGAAAACACATTTATAAGTAGTTTAATGTGTTTTTCATAGATATACAGATTCAAGAAATAATGTAGAGGGACCAGGGATTTAGCTCAGTGGCTCAAGCACTTGCCTGGTAAATTCAAGGTCATGAGTTTGAACCCCAGTACCAAAAGAGAAAAGAAATAATGTAGAGAAAAAAATAGCTATTCCAAATTTTCTTTAACTTGAAATTAACTTTAATTTATAGTTTGCTGCTGTTCTTACTTTTTCCTATGTATAATGTCTTATCAAAAAAATATAATACATATATACATTTTCCGATTGTATTCTATTCCTTTATATAACCTAACTTCCTTGGTCACTTTTCTCTCATTTCTGAGACAAAATACCTGAAACCCAAAATTAAGGAAGGAAAAGATTATGTAGCTTACAGTTTGTGGAGGTTTCAGTCCATAATCAGTTGGCTCCAAGGCAGGGTGGCGTGGCAACAGGGGTAACACTTCAAGGTGACAGAAGACAGCAAAGCAATAAGACCAAAAAATGGGCAAAAAGGAGGAGCAAACCTCTTTCCCTCCCTTATATTGTATGTAGGTTACCCATCCTAGGGTGGGTGCAGCACTCACAACACAAAACCCAACACTAGACAATGAACCAATCACAAACTCTAGATTTAGCCATTTTTCAAAGGCCCACTGCCATGATTATATGAGGCCTTGGAGGACATCCAGACACAAACTATAATAATACAAAATTGTGAACATTATTTGAGTGGCTACATAATATTTCATGTATTCATTTAAATCAAACCTATTTATGTACTTCATAATTACTAACTTACTGCACAGAATATAAAAATGAATAAAACAGACTGTGCTTCAAGCATTATTTTCATTAAACAATCCCTCATATTGGAAAATATATTATCAACTATTACTGAAGAGAATATATTACCAAAACAATATGACTATATTTGAAGCCTACAGACAAAATATAAATACAAGTACATATATGTATATAGATAATATTTTAAAATATCTCACATAACCTTAATGAAATATTAGGTTTCATTTATCTGTTAATTTAAAATATGAAATTACACTTTATAAAAAACCTGTTTCTAAAATTAATTAAATTAAATCTAAATCATTAAATCTAAAATTAAACAAATAAGAAATAAAATAAAACTCTTCAACATTACAGGAACTGGGTTATGGAAAAAGCAGTATTGTTGTTTTAGGGGTATAGCGTTTCATCTTGACAGAGTGAAAATTTCTATTAATCTTTTACACAAATCTGTGATTATATATAAAAATAACAAATTGCACATTTAAATAGTTAAGATGATAAAGTTTACTCAATGTACTTATAACACACATACAAGCAGATAATCAGTTCTCAAATGTCACTAAATTGATTTTAGACTCTAAGTTCTTTTTGATAATGGGAAGTTGAGCAGTGCCTTGTGGCTTCCTCTCTGGGACAGCTCTGTCTTCTAACAGCCAGACTGTCATTGTCTTACATCTGTTAAAGCACAGCAACATTATTCATGACACTTCCTTGCTTATTCAACCAAAGGGTTCTTTGGGTTCAGTATTGCCCTGCATTTTAACAGATGAACTGTGTTATCTATGCACATAAGTTATTTTTATGCTTTACTTGTGAAACTTTACTGCTTACATGTGCAAAAGCAAACACACTATTGCTTTCTGCCTCAGTGCCATAAAAAAAAATCTTAGACCATCTGTAGCTTATCACTTTCTTGGTCAATTATAGATGAACAAAGTCTTAAAATGCTGAATAGATAATCCATCAACTATATCTGAAGGCATGAGGTATTCTTAAAGCCATTCCTACTTAAGTGTGTAGCTAGTATTTTTGACCATGTTTCCTACTTTATCTCCTTGGGCAGGAAATGTCATATACAAAAGGCATTAGGGTCCTGAGGGACTCAGTATAGCCATTTCGGTTTCTTAATTACAAGAAGCTGAGAATAGAAATTAAAAATAGTGTCACGTTGCACAGTGAAGATTTTATAATTTCTTTTAAAGGGCCCCTTCAGTAACTCTGTTAGTTCACTTAAAGGAACACAAAAATATCATTGTCTATTATAAAAATAAGTAGATCACACTGATTTTTAAATTTAATTGGTTTCAGACTTTTAATAATATCTGGCTTCATTTCATTTAAAAAACAATTTTATGTTTACCATATTATAAAATTTTACCATATTATATTTCACTGTATATTACTAATGTGATTATGTGTTCATGAAGATATGAATATTTTTGATATATGAAAAAAATTTTCAGAAATGTCTTTGGCAAGTTTAGGATATTTTTCTCAATCAAATAGAGAAATAACGATGGCATGAGAAGAAGAAAAATAAATATCTTTACATGCATTGCTTTATCTGAGACAATCCCTGAATGGACCAGGCCAGTTCTGACTTCTTTCAAACTACATTCCTCTATAGAAATTGAGTTTTCTTGACTTTAGTCAGGTGAAGCTGATTTTTTTCATGCTCCTTTGCCTGTCTTTTTTCTACGCGTAATTATCTGTTCCAATGTATTTTCCTTGCTGGTTGCTTAATTCCAAACCAAAGGTAGATTCTACCATGACCACTCAATCAAAATTAGATTCTGAATCTTTTCTTGCTAACTATTCTAAGTAACAACAAAGACAGTCTCAATCTCTCTCTCTCTTTCTCTGTCTCTCTTTTTCTTTCTCTCTGTCTCTTTCTCTCCCCTGCTTTCTCTGTTTTCTTGTATCATTTCAAAACTATCTCATTCATTTGTTTCTGTTTGCTGCCCAGCTCTTCATCACCACTTTGTACTCTCCCTGCTTCTTGTTGTAAACACATATATAATGGTTAAACTAAGTTGTCAACTCGATTGGCTTAGGAGCCACCTGGGGCATAGTAAGTAAGCACACTTCCAGGTGTTTTGTCTGGGTCACAGTGGTATAACTTCAGGTCCTATAAAGGGTGCCTGGTCTCTTCCTTTCTGTCACTATTCCCCTGCTCTGCTTCCCAGCTACTGTAAACCAAGCATTCTAATTCTATCATACCCAATCACCATGTTATTATCTTGGAGCCAGATAATCATGAAGTAAATCATTTGATAGTGTGATCCAGATTTTTTTTTTCAGTTTGGTAGTTTATTTTCTTGACTATTTTCCAGAATAGATGTAAAAAAGAGCAAATAGTTAATAACTCTTTTTTTTTTATTTTAAAGATAGTAAAATCCAACAGAACCTAACAGAGCATAACAGAACAAAGTCAATCAAAACAAAGCAGTAGAACTGGTACAGAACTTCAAAGAAAGATAATGTGAAAACAATAGCTACTATAGGATATCTTGTTGTCTTCAGAATAGCTGACCATTCCAACAGGTATAGTAGAATTGAACCAAAAGCAAAACAGAATCAAACCAATAAAAACAGAACATAAAATAGAGCAAAATAATAATAATAATAATAATAATAATAATAATGATCAGAGTAAAGCAAAACAGTGAGAACCACACTGGGCCTTGAAGACAAGACAGAAGAGAATCCCTCATACTTGCCAAATCTCTCCTCCTTTAATTTGTTGGTGTTAGAGCCGGCGTGGTGGCACATGACTTTAATCCCAGCACTCAGGAGGCTGAGGTAGGTGGAGCGCTGTGAGTTTGAGGACAGCTTGGGCTACAACGTGAGTGCAAGGCCGGCCTGAGCTATGTAGTGCAACCCTGCCTCAAAAAACTAGGGCTGGGAGTTTGGCTCAGTGGCTTAAGCACCTGTCTGGCCAGCGTGAGGCTGTGAGTTTAATCCTCAGTCCAACAACAACAACAAAAAAATGATGGTGTTAGGTGTTGTGACCCAGTGACAGGGAACCTGACTAATAAGACATAGAATGATAACTAGAATGTAAATATTTTTGAATAAATGAAATGAATTGATAAATGAGCAGATGAATTCAAATAAACAGTATTTTATGTCTTAGAGAGACAACATTAAAGATAACAAGAAGTATTCTAAGGGGAAAGGAGGAAGGAAGGAAGGGAAAAGGAAAAAGACAAATTTATAAATATGTATACAGAGGACAGTTAAAATGACTATATTACTAAATGCATTAGCTATTGAAAAAGAAAAGGTAATACTCATGATTTGATAAATTTTGCATGTCTATATCTGTCAATCTGAACAACCCCTATGAAGGTAACGATATGCAATATTGTAACTACTGCCAAATTTCAACCATCTCATTGTGTAAACCTACAATGTTATGGATTCAGAGTTGTTGTTGTCATTTGTCTGTCTTTTTTGCTTTTTGTTTCTGTCTTCTGTGTCCATTTTTTCTTAGATAAAAAAAAAGATGGCCTCTAAATCTCCTAGGTTTGTATAATTTCACATCTACATATAAATTCTACAAAGTTTGGGATTTTTGTCAGCAAACTAATTTCAGTGTTTTAATTTATATTTAGTGTAGAATTTATTATTTTTCCTAAATATTCTGGATTAGTTTTAAATTTTCTCTTTCATTTTAAAGTGTTTTAGTAAGTACACAATTTGTATCAATTTGTTTTCAATTTTAGATTTAATTTTGATGCTTACCTATTACTGATTGTAATGTTCATTTTTTGTTTATATGCATTATTCAGAAGATGTTTTCTGTATTGCTTTATATTTTCAACGAAGGAAATTTTTTTATTTATTTATTTTTTTGTTTTTTTTTATTTTAAAGATAGTAAAATACAACAGAACATAACAGAATAAAGTCAATCAAAAAAAAGCAGTAGGACTGGTACAGAACTTCGAAGACTGATAATGTGAGTACAATAGCTACAATAGCATACCTTGTTATTTTCAGATTAGCTGACCATTCCAACAGGTGTAGTAGAATTGAACCAAAAACAAAACAATACAAAATCAATAAAAACAGAATATAAAATAAAGGAAAAAAAGAGAAAAATAATCACGATCAGAGTAAAGCAAAATGGTGAGAACCACATTGGTCCTCGAAGACAAGACAGAAGAGAGTCCCCCGTATCTGCAACATTGCCTTCTGTCATCATGCAAAGAGATATTCAGGGTGCCGATCAGAGGCCTGCAAAATCTACGGAAAAACACTAGCATTTAGCTGCTTTATGTACCTTAGTTGCCATCAATTTAGCCAGACCTCAGAGCTAGCAGCTTGCTTACTGGGGGGTGGGGGGGCGGGACATTGGATGATGTCCTTGATTCCGAGCCCGCGCGCCGGTGCCGCATGGTCCCAGAGAGTTGGGGCCCGGTTGGACCCATTCTGGTTCACCTCCAGAGTGGTGGAGCCCCCAACCTGGAAGGCAAATTAGCTCTCCCTTGATGTAAGCTGGCGCCGTGCGGTCCCAGCAATTGGGGCCCGGTTGGACCCAATCTTGTTCTCCTCCGGGGTGGCAGAGCCCCCAACCTGGAAGGTAGATTAGTTCTCCCTTGATGTAAGCTGGCGCCGCGCGGTCCCAGCAATTGGGGCCCGGTTGTACCCATTCTGGTTCTCCTCCGGGGTGGTGGAGCCCCCAACCCGGAAGGTGGATTAGTTCTCCCTTCATGTAAGCTGGCGACACGTGGTCCCAGCGAGTTGGGGCCCAGTTGGACCCATTCTGGTTCTCCTCCAGGGTGGCGGAGCCCCCAACCCGGAAGGCGGATTAGTTCTTCCCTGATGTAAGCTGGTGCCATGTGGTCCCAGCACGTGGGGGCCTGGTTGGAACCATTCTGGTTCTTCTCCGGGGTGGCGGAGCCCCCAGCCCGGAAGGTGGATTAGTTCTCCCTTCATATAAGCTGGCGCTGTGCAGTCCCAGCGAGTTGGGGCCCGGTTGGACCCATTCTGGTTCTCCTCCGGGGTGGCGGAGCCCCCAACCCGGAAGGCGGATTAGTTCTCCCTTGATGTAAGCTGGCGCCACGCGGTCCGAGCGAGTTGGGGTCCAGTTGGATCTATTCTGGTTCTCCAGGGTGGTGGAGCCCCCAGGCTGGAAGGTGGATTAGTTCTCCCTTCATGTAAGCTGGCGCTGCGCGGTCCCAGCGAGTTGG
>RJWM01022859.1:0-33142 GCA_004363535.1 Dasyprocta punctata | reverse complement strand
TATATGTGTATATGTAAGATAACTAAAAAGAACACTGCTCAATGTATTCGTTATTGAGAGGGAACAATTAATACTCATATGATTGGATCAATCTTGCATGTCTATATCTGTTAATGTAAGAAACCATTTTAAAGATAACGATGCGCAAATTGCAACCATTGTCAAGCTTCTATCTTCTGGTTTTGTAAACCTGCAATATTGCGTATTTACTCTAGTTGTTTGCTTGTCTCTTTTGCTTGTTGTTTTTACTATATATGTCGTTTTGTTGTTGTTGTTGTTGTAGCTTTTGTTTGTTTTGTTTTTCTTCGCTCAAATAAAATTTAAAAAAAAAAAAAGAAGACAGAACCTGGCTTCCCCTCTCTGCGGCCTTTCCCTGATGCATTACCAAGGGCCCCAAACGAAAAGCCCGGCCCTCTGAAGACTGGTTATGGGCAAAGCTTTAGGCCTTCTTAGCAAGTGTCAAAAGCGCCACTACCAACATTATATTGTGGGACGCCAACATAATAGTATCTTGATCCCAGCTTCTCACTAATATTTATAGCTTTTGTCCATAAATCTGAAAAGCAGAGAGACTATGTAAAATGAAAATTGAGTAAAATGTTAAACTACCTACCAATACCAACTTTCATCTGTTAATACAATATTTCATAAAAACCTAAAAATTGTGAGACTATAATATTCTATTCAATTTAATCCCAGCACTCAGGAGGCTGAGCTAGGAGGAGCGTTGTGAGTTCGAGGCCAGCTTGGGCTACAACGTGAGGGCAAGGTTGGCCTGAGCTACATAGTACAACCCTGTCTCAAAAAACTAGGGCTGGGAGTTTGGCTCAGTGGCTTAAGTGCCTGCGTGGCAGGCATGAGGTTAGGAGTTCGATCCCTGGTGCCACAAAAAAATAAAAATAAATAAAAATAAAAATACTCTATTCAAATAATTTAGGGCAAATACCTGCTTTCCATGATTTCTGAATCCTGTTGCAGACTAATAGTTTCGGTTGTAATTTCCACCTTGCGCACACTTCCAAAGAAATCAGTTATCAGGACATCTTTAGGATCCCTCTTAAAAAGATCAGTGCGATGTCCAGGAGTAGACACACAAAGACTCTTGGGACACACTTGAAACTGTGATAAGAACAGAAGCAATATAAAAGCAGAATCAAAACAGTTCCAAGAGCATTGTTGGCCAACTCAGGGGGGCCCACGGCAGATTTTCGAGGGTGAGTTCCCGAGGTTAATAACACACATGTACAAGATATCATCAACAACAGCAGGCAGCATGGAGCAGAGCAGACAGCCCAAGAGCACGAGAGCAAGAGCTGCCTGGGTCTTTACTGTGTAATTCTTACACAAGTTGTTGTCGCATATTTACATTCTTTCATAGTACTGTAACCAGTGCATGCATGTTCACCTGTGCTAAGTCATGGTTATGCAACTGTATCCCACTGTGCGCCTGTACTAGACAAGTAGGGTCACATTCTCAGGTGTCCTTAGAAGCTTTGAGCTTTGAAGCAGTCTGAGTGGTTCCCCACAGGCTACAATTCAACATATGAAACTATTCACAAAAGTCCAAGGAATACAGATTTCACATAATCGCATTAAGGTTAGTATACCTGTGAGTTACAAAATCAAATGAAGTGACTACTTACAAGGTCATTCATATTAGTTTGGCTAGCTGGATTAATTTCCTCTAAAAACTCCAAGACATAAAATGTGTATCTATCCATAAGATGGACTCCAATTGCAGGGTCAGGTTGATGCTGTGAAAACAACAACAACAAAAAGTATGTATCTAATGGTATCACTAAAGCAAAGGCTTAAAATACAGTTTCCTTCTCTGTTAAACATGTATATATATATATATATATATATATGAAGCATACAGAACAATTTCACAGATAGCTACACATTCCAAAACATTGCATTAACAGATGGAGAAGACGCACCTACCGAGAGGGAATCTTCGCCTACTTGGCTACTGGCCAGAGCCATTATGTTAGGAGAATAAAACCGCTCATACATGGATGCTCCTTGGCAAGTATCAATAATAAACAGTAGCTCATTGTAGCTGTAAGAAAAGTGAAAACATCTTTGACAGGAATCATGCTCCTGATCATTTCTACAATACTTCCATAAGATGTTTGAATGATATCTTAGCCATTTCATTAGCTGAACATTTAGAAAGTCATCAGGAGAATTTTCAGCAGAAATTTGGCTTTAGAAACATTAAGTCATTAAGCACCTGACTGGCAGGCACAAGGTTGTGAGTTCGATCCCAGGTTCAAAAAAAAAGAAAAAAAGAAAGAAAGAAAAGAAAAGTTAAATCAGCTGAGCATGGTGGCACACCATGTGTAATGACAGCACTCCAGGAGGCTGAGGCAAGAGGATCACAACTTTGAGTCCAGCCTGGGTGACTCAGTAATTTAGTGAGACATTAAAAAGAGAGAGAGAGAGAGAGAGAGAGAGAGAGATTAAAAGAGAGGGAAGGAAGGAGGGAGGGAGGAGAGAAGGAAGGGAGGGAGGGAGGAAGGAAGGAAGTGGGGTAAGGGGCAGTTGGGAAGACTGTGTTCAGTCCCCAGTATGGAGAAAAGTTAAAGGCATAATCCTGGCCAGGGAAATCATCCCAACAGGGAATGGAGGTACTGTCACAAACTAGCTGTGTCAAACTTCTTCCTCCCTATGTCTGTGCCACATGGGAATGCAAACAAATATTCAATTCCGCAACCACTTATCTGACACACAAACTATCCTAGAAACTGAACTAGAGTCAGAAGGAAAAAATTAAAGACATATATAACTACTATATCATACTTAGCCACCATATTCAAAGGGTTTAAAATATAACCAGAAGCTGAAAGATAAACACATAACTGAACTGGAATGTGGTATTACACTATTACAGATAGATGCTGAGCATTTACAACGTGCCTGACACCATGCTGGGAATACAGTCATCCCTGCCCTCCTCAGGCTCACAGTTTCACAGCGTCAGAGCACTCTCTGGGAACTGAGAAAGGAAGGGAGGGAACTACAAAGCAAAGCAGGTCAGGGAAAGGAAATGCTTCACATGGACAGTGACGGGCGAGCACCATTTTATCTAACAGAGAAAGAAAGAATATGTTCCAGCAGAGGAAAAACACTGACTGTGAAGAAGTATAAAAACCTGGGAAAGGGGAATAGTTTGGTGTAGCTAGGGTATAGAGTAAATTTAGGGGCAAAGAGAAATTGGTCTCAAAATTAGGGCAGGGCCAATTTGTAAAGCTCCCACGTGAAGCCTGGTTATTATCCTATAAAACTTTAAGGGAGCCCCCAAAATATTTTGGGTGTTTGTTTGGGTTCGGATTTTAGTGAAAGAATAACATCACCAGATCTCTGTTTTACAAAATGTTGGCAGCTGATGAAGGTAAAAGTAGGAAGGACACAAGTTTTCTAGGGAGTTTTCCTTAGATACCAGGTTTAGGGAAACAGTCAATACGGCTCCTAAATTAGGAAGCACACAGAATTTTGAACCACGATAATCAAGAAAGGATGGAAAACATAATCAATGACACGTTGGTTTTGAGACAAAATCTGTGGAACACCCTAAAGAGCAGAAATATCTAAAGTTATGAAAGGCAGTATGGTAAAGCTCTGGGATCAGACCACTCCGGCATCAATCCCAGCTCGGGCACTAGTAGTAGCTGTGTAAAGTAACTGAAATTATCTGTGCCTTGCTTTGCTCATCTGTGAAAATGAAAACAATGATATCTGCCTCAGAGTTGCTATTAAAAGTAAATCAGACAATACACATAAAACACAGAGCCTGCACCTACTATGCATTCCATAAATGTAAGCTACAAGTGAGACACAACCAGTGTTCAGCTTCCTCAGCACTTCTATATCTGCTTACACTTATCTTTCAATAAAGGTAATTTTTTGTGACACAGCTATGTACACATTTCTCTCTTTCACTAGACTGTAAACACTCTGCAGGTGGAGAAAACACCATATTTCTGTGTGTGCCATATCCGGATAAGGGAACCCATAATGTTGACTACAAGTAGTCAAGATAAAGCAGTTCTGCTACGTTAAGTAACAGATAAGATGATTTCACCTTAAGAGGTCTTTACCAAGGACTGCTAACAAAATATCATCCATAATGTGAGTGAAGTCACAAATTCTATGTTGATCTTAGTTTTGACAATTTTTATGAATAAAAAATACACTGCTGTCACACCAGAACATGGAGAACATGCTAAAAAGTAAGAAAAGTAGGTACAAGCTGAAAACAAACTGATATTTAGAATCTCCAAGAAAAATCTGGTTGGGAACTTGGTGGAAGAGATTCTCATTTCCTCTAAAAAACATGCTAAATAAAAAGAGACGTGATTTTAGAAACTCAACTTTTTGCATCGTATAACCCTAAATTTTTCTTTAAAAAAAAAAACTCACCTCAATGGAAAGAATATAAATTTAAAAGAGTGGAAGTAAAGAGTTAAATTAAGTTAAAATTTTATAAAATAAGAACTACAGATCTAGCGTTGAAAATGTAAGTATTAATCTATCTTATAAAAAGAAGTCACTTGCTAGTTACCGCCTTTTCTGCCACATCTGTTCAAAAGCATCTGCAAGTTCTATGTTGGTAATTTCTTCAGAATCTTGAAATTTCAGGAAACCATTTCCACCATGTCCTTGTAAAAAAAATCAAGTAGATACATTGTGAAATGCAAATTCCATACAACCAGATATGTACACTTATTCACTGCAATATTTTAATAGCATTTTTATTTTATACTCTAAAGTATATACTGTGAAAACACACAAATTTAATTTTCTGCAATATCCACTCAAAACTGTGTGAAAAACAGTGGCTATATCTTGTCTTTCTATCATTCATCTCAGAAGCCCATATTTATACTCTTTCACTGGTTCCATTATTATGTCAAAAATTTATTCCACCCAAACAAATTTTTCAAATACCAGCCAAATATTTTGGGGGAGAAAGGAGCTGAAGACATAAGCTAGTCCCATGGCATGCTTACTACTATTCCCAGCATACACTGTAGTTCTCACCTAAACATTGATGCTTTTACTACAACTGAGAACAAGCCTGTGAGAGTTAGCCAAATGACTGTAACATTTATTTTGTATCCATGAAAGAGCTAGTCTGTGTGGACTCAAACATTAGTTGTGCCACTTACTGACTGTGCTACTTTAGGCAAATAAACTAACCTATGCCTGAGTTTCCTTGGCCATAAAAAGAGAAACATATCAGCAAAACCATCACTAGCTTGCTTACATAGCTCCCTTGTGCACATTTTTTAAAGAACCTTCTGTTGGGCAACAAAGTAGGAAAAAACTCCAGCATCTTCTCTGGATGCATGCAGGACACTCTGACATCACAGGTGGTTAGTGACTATGACCACTATGAGGGGGAAGTATTCCTCCCTCCCAATAGATGCAAACCTCTAGCAGGGCACCCATTTTCACATGGAGCAACACAAACTAGATTTCAGCTTCCACTTAACTGCAAGTCAGTGTTGCACCATACAACCCACACGAGCACATACGTCAACCTTGAATATCAGCACCTGAATCATCAAGCTGCTATAGAATGAAATGAGTTAATACACACAACAAGTTAGGATACTGCAGCAATGTATAGTAAGCTAGAAGTTACTCTGAAAGCATGCCAAGAGAATTAGGAAAAGAAATGAGTAAGTACTTAATATATCAACTTAAGCTGAGCTACAACATTGTACTTTCTTTTCTTCCTTAGAAAGCAAGAAACTGTCTTACAATTTTCAGATAAGATAAAATAAAATTTTTCCTTTTTTAATTCTATTAATTTATAAAATTTACAAACTGAGAATTTAGGAAGTTGTAAATAAGTACAACATGAAGAAGAAACACCACTCAGTAGGGGTTATTAACTGTCTTGTCACATGACATCTAAAAATTGTAAGTTGAATGGAAAGCCCCCTAAATAATTTGATCATCATTTGATCAATATTCATAATTGTATAGACAGGCACTAGTGATAAAAAAAAGAAAAACAATTAACGATACCTTGGAATTAAAAATAGAGTGCAAGCAATGGCTACCCAAGCAAGAAAGTAATTAAAGTTAAATGATATATTAGACACTAAGAATTAATGTGAACATGCAACCAGCCAAGACTAGAAGTGTCTTTGAGAGGGCAATTATAAAATGTGTAACTCGTACCAGGACATTTCTCAGTGAGAAAGGAGGAGCCATTAATAATTAATTATCCTGAGACAGCAGATGTAAACTAGGACTGTCTCAGGTAACTGGAGACATAGGTCACCTTCCACTTGCAAAGGAAATCACTGAAGGAACCAACTCCTGAACTAACACTAAAAAGATAAGGGGTGATCAGGTAAGCAAAGCAGAGTAAGAGGGCATCATAGACAGAAGCAAAGGTTTAAACAAATGTTTGGGGGACAGAACAGTCAAGTGCTCAGAATACGAAAAAGAGTAAGAACTCAGACTAAAATTAAATAAATAAATAATACTATAACTAAATCATAACTTACATACTATGAATAATATATAACTAAATTATATTACGAGGCACTTGATAAAAAACTACTATAGCCCACATCTGGGGAGCATGTTTACAATGTAATTTCATGAACCCCACCCAAGACCAAACCTGAGTTAAGAATTTCAGGGCAAGTTTTAGGTATTTACAATCAATTAATCCTTATGCACACAGAAATTCAAGGCTCAATTTAAAGGAAATCATTACAAAGTTTTAAGCAGAAGAAGAACAGATTTGCAATTTTTATTAAACACTTTGGTAAGATAATGGTAGAACAAAACTGAAGACTGAGATGCTACAGCAGGACACTAGGTAAAAGGTTAATAAACATTACCAAGGCAGTAGCAAAAAGCAAAGAGAAGAGAAAACAGGGAACACAAAATATTCAAAATGCCTGGGACCAGATGTGTCTTGGATTTCATATTTTTTCAGATTTAGGAATGTTTGTTTCTACATCATGAGGTACCTGGGGGAAAGGACCAAGTCAACACGCAGTATTTATATTTTGCGTATACCTCATACACAAACCTGAATATAAAAAATACAATATTTTTAGGTGTGGAATTTTCCACTTAAGACAAAATGTTGGTGTTCGAAACATTTTGGATTTTGGAACATTTCAGGTTTTAGATTTTACAGTCTAGGAATGCTCAACCCATACCACTTTCAAGTATCATTTCAAGTCATTCTGTATCATAAGAATATAGAATTACATGACAAATATTTTAACCCAAATAAGTATTTAATGTGCTTAAAATTTCTTTCTACAGAATTTCTTTCCAAAAAGTGTTTATGTAACTACATCTCTAAATTTGGAAATTACCTGTCATATAAATAAGAATATTGCTTCTATCATCAGAAAGAAGACGTTTGGACCTAGGAGTACTAGGTGGGATCCTCCCAGTTAATACTCGTAAAAAATTCTCCACAGTCACCTGAAAAAAGAGAAAGATCAGAACTGAAGAAATCTAAAAATTATTTTTCACTTTCAAAAACATTCCTCCTTCTTTCTCTATGTATTACTAACCATACTGAACATAAAACACCAAAGAATTAAAACTCAGTTAAAGTATATTCATTAAAATATACACCACCAAGAAAAAAACAATTCCTATTTTAAAAAATTGCTAAAAACTAAATAAAAACTACCTTAGAGAAAAATAAGTTAATTACAAATTTAAAACTTTAAAGTATGTAAAGTATTGCCTTTAAAAATTACTTAAAAGCTTGCAAATTATTAATTTATCTTAATAGGCAATTTTTGGGGAAGACACAAAATCTAAGAGTTAGTAAATAAATTTAGCTACATTATTGCAAGTAATATGCAGAACCACTTAGTCAAGTATAGATTAAGCATGAAAAAGAAGAGCTCCATAAATAATTCCCCCAAATTATGTACCTTTACTTGTTTAATGCATTTTGTTGCTTAGATTTTTTTAGGAGTACCTTTAATATGTAAAAAATTGACAACACCTAAAACCAGATTTCAAGCACTCCAAGATTCTGTGAAGGCATAAAGTATTTTTATTTAAAGAGCATAAAATGCAAATTTAAAGATAACAGCTAAGTCATATATTATACCCATTAAACTTTTAAACATAAAGAAACTTCCACCCAGCTTTCCTCCTGGACTTCTCTTGAGCTCCCGGGTGTTACAATGTGCATGATCACACATGTGTAGGCTGTCTGATTTACACTCTGCCCAAAGGACAGCAAATGTGAGATGTTTTAACAGGGCTTCTTATTAATAAGGAAGGGAATTTTTTAATCTACATTTTAAAGACTAAATAGCTAAAAGTCACACACTGAGTGCCTACAGCAGACTGCAGGTACTTGCTGGGTATAAAATACAGAGATTGAGGTCACGTCCTCAAGGATCTTACACCTTAGGAAAACAGGGTTTGGTTTGGTTTGGTTTGGTTTGGTTTGGTTTGGTAATAACTGGTGATTAAACCCAAGGCCTTCAGTCCCAGTCCTATTTTTTATTTTGAGATTAAAATGCACAGCTGAGTTCAAACTTGCAATCCACGTGTTTCAGCTACCCAGAGCGCTGGGATTACAGGTGTAGGCTACCACAGCAGCTGAAATAGATGTGCTTTTCAAAATGCTTCAAAAGAGGTCTGGAAACTCAGAAGATATTGTGCCTTACTTTTGGAAAGCCTAGGAAAAAAGGAAGTATTACCTAGGAAGACTTCACATTTTAAACACAGTCATAATCTATTACATTTAAAAAGAAGTTCTAAAGGAAGAAAATTCAGCATAATGGCATTTTTAATTTAAATGTTTACTGTTACATAGTTATAGATGCAGAAAAACACTGAAAGTAGAAATATGGGTTTTATGTTACTCATAATTTTCACATTATAATATATTTACTAAAAATACTAAACTCGAAATTTTACATCAAATATGAAAAGCAAATAATATATTTCCTGTAAAAGAATGGATTCATGAAACTTCACTATAAAGCTGTAAGATATAAATCAATATTAAGATTTTTCTATCTTGCATAGATATAAGAAATGTTCTTGCTTTAATTGTTCTACTCACCTATTATTTTGTAATATAAATTCCAGGGACAAATTACATCAAGGCTCAGTGACAATTACATGCTAAATTAAAAAGAATGAAACAACTGTATTCTTCCAGTGTCTTAAAGCTTAAAAGTAACATTTCAAAAATGTTGCTAGATTAACCACTTTACCTCATAGCTTCTATAATCCACTTCCACGTCATCGCCATACACATTTAGTTCCATATTCTTGTGGCTAAACACAGTCGCTGGTTTGGGATTCCTAGGATTGCAGGCCATATCGTCAGCAAGCATCAGGACAATGTGGCTAGGAGTGGGGGGAAACCAGCAAATATGCTCTTTAAATGAAATAAAAAGTTAAACACATACATTTTATTTATATCATTTAGCGTCTGTTTATAATTTTGCCCATTAAAAATAAGTGTATTTTCAACTACATATTTATTTTTAACCACATGAACTTCACTTTTTTTCTCTCTTATGAGTACATGTCTGCAGAACGTAATGACTGCGTTCAATGTAGGGACTACTGCATGTACACAACACATCTCAAGTCCCTTCTTTATCACCACCTTCTAACACCCTCTTTTACTTTTCCAATTACATATTTAATTTTTTTTAATATTCTTAAGTAGTATAAATTTTAAAGCAGAAAAAAAACAGCAATCTGGCATAAATCTAGCCACAAAACTCTAAATTATAAAAGCTTAATTTTTTTTTCCCCAACCGAGTTTACTTTGTGCCATTAGCAAATGGAAGCTAAATAAGTTGCACTGGCTTCCCCAAATTTTTTTATTTTATTTTTGAGTAGAATGTGACATTCTCAAAAGTTGCAGAGTAAAGAATTTAACTTTCATCAACCAATAACAAATGCTGGAGGGGCTGTGGGGAAAAAGGACCCCTTCTCCACTGCTGGTGGGAGTATAGACTGGTGCAACCACTGTGGAAATCAGTGTGGAGATTCCTCAAAAAACTAGGATTAGAGGCCCCATTTGACCCAACTATTCTCCTGGATATCTTCCCAGAAGAATTAAAAACATCATACCACAGCGATATATGTGCAACCATGTTTATAGCAGCACAATTTGTAATAGTTAGATCCTACAACCCAAATGCCCATCAACTGAGAAATGGATAAAAAAAAATGTGGTCTTTTTATACAAAGGACTACTTCCCAGCCATAAAGAAGGATAAACTGGAGGCTTTTATAGTAAATGGATACAACTTGAAAGCATACTCACGGGTGAAATAAATCAGACTCACATGTGTAACATTGTATTGTCTCCCTAGTGTGAGAAGCTGAACAAGTAAGATCCAAAATGTACAATAGATACTGTGAAATGGGGAAAAAAAAAAAAACTGTTCGAAAGGAAGAGACAAAAACAAAACCCTGGGATGAGGGAAGGAGAAAAAAAGGGAAAGAAAAAAAATATGCGATATATATATATGTGATAGTTAAGATAATTATACTACTAATTTCTCTTAGTTCATTAAAAAGAAAGGCTTGTGCTAATATTGTTTGGACAATTAAATGCCTATATCTTGTACTCTAAGTAACTAAAGATTACAGTTCACAATGTATTAACCATTGTTACTCTATTATCTTGCTCTGAAATTTTGTGTTATTATTTTTCTCTTTAAAATAAAATTTAAAAATAATTTAACTTTGAGACTCGCAAGTGCTTACGTACGAAGACGTGCCGTGGAGCAGCACACGGAGCGGCGCGCAGCTGGCACACAGCTTGGGTCACTCCTCGCCAACCCGCCTCTCCGCCCAGCCCGGGCCATCGTCATCTCCGCGTTAGCTGCGGGGACAGCTCCCTAGCTGGCTTCCTGCTTCCATGTACCCCTCCCAGTTCTTTCCCCTGGTGGCCTGCAGTGATCGACCTTAATATGTCAAAACTTGCCCAGGTAAAGCTCCCCAAGGACTCGCAACTATAATTACAGTAAACTCGAAACTCACAGGCTCATTTAATCCCTGCCACTACAGCCCCCGCGCTCGCATTCACTGTGTTCCTTCCACACTGGCCTTTCTGTTCCAGAAATATGCCAAGCTCTTCACACCTTAAGGCCACTGAGGAAATTTAGACTTCCCTCAAAACAGGTATTCAAATCATTCCAATCTCAGCTAAGGTCCTCTATCTCATTATGTTTCACCTTCTACAAGACGTTTATGAATCTAAAATTCCATCACCTCCCACACCATTCCATTAGAGTATAGATCCTCAGAGGTCAGTGCTTTATCTGTCCTTTTCCTCAGTTAGTAAGCATCTAGCATATAGTAGATGCTCAATAAATAATTTTAAATGAATGAAATATTTTCATTTTTGCATATAATTTCAAGAGAAAATTTCAAAATCTCTCATTTTGATCTTACTATGAATCAGGAAGTTATTCTACCATACATTTATATTTCCCAAGCATAAGGGAAAAATAAATGTGGTATACATAATTAGTTTGGCAGAAGATAGTAAGAAGAAAATGTTCTGCTGCATATGTTCCAAATACATTAAAGTTCAAAGCTGAAACATTATGATTTTTCTTGAAAATTGGCTAGATTTCTACTTTGAAAGTGTTCCAGTCCTGCCACATTCAAATATCAGATCTTCAGCTGACTGATATTCACAGGACGGTGAAAGTTACTCCTCTTAAAATGGAAAACATACCTTCTCTTATTTTTATAACTGAAGAAGATCACTGATTCACACTGTTATTATCAATCAGGTAATTTTTAAATAAGACTGAGCTGATACACAACTGTCAAGATACAGATGAGTCTTCTATTAGGCCATGTTTTTTGTTTCAGGTTAATCTCATTTGATAAAAGTAAATGATCACCTAATTTACATACAATGTCAATATCAATCATAAAGAAGTAATAATTTCAGCTTAAAATCATAAATTCAATCCATATTTTTCCTAGAGGTAATTTCAGTCAGTACTATATTGACTATACATAATATATCATAAAAATCATTTTATTTGTAATAAAGGAAATAAATGAGAAACAAGTTAGGAAACAGAATGGACTTTAAAGGTTTAGAAGTCCAACCACATAGTCTAATTCACTATTTCTACAAACTTAAAAAAGTCATTTTTTTCCTGGAAGAAAAAAAAAAAACTGATCCAAGGGTTAAATGTCTTGTACAATGCTACGTAAGTATACACACATAAATAATAAATAAACTACTTAGGTTTATGGTTCTTATAAAACTATGAAATCAAGATAAAATTGTAAATTAAATTTTAACAAAACCAGCAATAATCTAAAAACATTAATCCCATTTGAAAGGTAGTATTACTTTGCTAAAAGATGACTACTATTATGTCTAATAGAACAGCAGGTCTGGTTCCATATTTAATTTTTTTCTGTGTTAACATCTATACTACAAATATAATTTGATGATACAGAAAATATCACTTCATAAAAGTATGATGTACAGTATTCAACACTTCATAATTTCCAGCCTCTGTTTGCTAATCACAACAACCAGATCTTATACTGAAGCAAGCTTTTGCCAATAAACATTCTGTGTTTGCCAGTTAGATCTTACTTGCTGACTCCTTAACGTGTCTTTTTTTCACTTTAATATCAGGTTAACGTCACACTTAATAGATATCGAATCAATCATTGCTGGAGTCAAGATGAAAAAAATATCTAAATTGAAGACATACTTGAATATTTCTATAAGTTACAGAAACAAATTGTCATGTATCTTATTAAAATTAAAACAAACCCCAAAATATAACTGATTCCCATAAAATTATGATATTCTTAGTCTGGCAAGCTTATTCTAACATGTGTGATGACTCAATTCACACTTTATTTTTTCAAGCCCCTGAAAAACCTAATTCACACACCCAACCATAGATATGGCCTTCTCTCAACACAAAAGGAAAAGAAAAAATGAGCATTCAAATTGTATGCAAGTTCAGTTACAGAGTAGTTATTTATATGACTAATTTCTACATTTTTAAATCATGTACTAACACAAAAAAAAAAACCTGAAGATACATATTTATCTATTTCTTTACAAGTCACGTGTATTTATTAACTTTTTTCTTTTGGATAAAAACAAACAAACAAAACTGCTAATAATACCCTTCCTTTATCACTTGCTGGTATCTGACCTAAAATGAACAGCCTGACCATACCCACATAATTTTTTTTTAAATCTCAATCAATTTTATTTTATGAAAATAAAATTTAAAACTTCTCAAAAAAGAAAAAAGAAGAAACCTAATTATACAAGATATTTAGGGAAGGGATAATGTATATCGAATGCTTTCCCACTGTTACATTTGCTAAGCATTGCGCTTCCAGTTAAATCCTGCACTGTGGAGGTGAGGCCTTTCTTCATCTGTGTCCCTAAAATCCTTCCTTAAACCACTCTGAAATAGTAAACAATGGGTAAAAAAAATACATCTGCAATAGATAATTTTTTCACTGTCCTAGACCATTAGAATATGAAATTTCAAAAAGTATAAATGTTTACTTATAATCTACTAGTATTATTAAAATTTTTCACCGAATGAAATCTAGTAAAAATACTTTTAAACTGTTCCCTTAAAAATTGCACTATATTCTATAGGGATGCCACTCATCAAATAATACTACCTAGAGAATCTTTAGCTATAGAGCTAGGATTACTGGGTTTATATCTTCAGTAATATCAACAACCCAAGCTAGAAGAGCAGCTGAAATTAAAGCAGCAGAAAATGAGAGTCACAGGAATCTTTGATGCCCTCTTAAACCTGGCCCTCTGGGTCTCTGCCTCACAGATGTGGTTTCTTTTGTCCATTGACACAAATTATTTACTGTAGTACAATCTACTTCTGCAGCCATGTAATGACTATTGGACCAAGAAAATGCAGCAGATCAAGCTGTTAATCAGTAGCCTGATACCAAAATAGTTTATTTTGAGGCTTCTTTCTCTTGTTCCATGCAATAAAGAACCTCCAAATTAATGACACCCCCCCATCACCAACCCACTGTGAAACTATTCTTAGTAAATCTGCTAGTGACAGATGCTGGGACATCAAGATATTCTGAGTTACTTTCAACTTGCCAAACATCACACGATTAGCATTCCTAGACTCTATGTTGCCAGGTACTTCATTTTCATATTATTAAAAACAAAAACTCAAAAAGCTACACTGCAGACAGGTAGACACATTATCACACCACCAGTTTACATGTGAGTAGCTAGCTAGCTCATATATTTGAAGTCACATGTGACTTAGCATAATGAGATAACAGCTAACATTAATTAAGTACTTGATATATCTAAAGCACTGTATTAATAAACAAGCACATTTCATGCATTATCTCACACATTATTCCTATGGGATATGTATTATTCTGTTTTACAGGTTATGAAAGAGGCCCATAGAAATTAAGTAACATGCCCCTGGTCACATAGCTAGCAGTAATTGAGTCTGAATTCAATCCCAGATTTGTTTAACATGAACATTTCCTCTTAACAACTCTGCAGTACCCTAGAACAATGTGAACTGGAATTTAAAAAGATTTAATATGTGTTTTGTCTTATACTGATAGCTCAACTGACTAGGATGATTGAATACATGAACTCATTATCTCTATTCAGTATTTATGGAACATCACTAGAATAAAACAGGCCCTTGAAATTCTGAATGGAACCATCTACAGACCTTAGCAAACGATCAAGTCAAAGAAGAGCACTAGAGCATATAATTTCTGCTGAAAGTCTAGTAAGGTATAATGGGAATTTTTCAGGGCCCCCTTAAATATAAAAATCAAGAGAGCTGAACTTCAAAGAGATACACAGGATAATATTCTAGACAGTCGGCAATCAAGTCCCCAAAGCTCGTAACTTTTCTATAGAAGGGCAATAGGGATATACTCTATCCTGTGACTAGCTCTTCTCTCAAAAGAACCATGCCCATATTCTCATTCTCATCCATTTGCAACAGCCATCCACATTTTAAGTCTTCACTGTTTCATTTCCAATTTCAAATACTTCCCCCCAATATCTACTACTCTTCCTACAATGCAGGAAGGGGCAAGTAGCACAGATATCCCACCTACTCTCTTCCCTTTTCTCTTAGGGTTAAAATCTGTAGGGTACAGACCACTTCCCTTTTCTCTTAGGGTTAAAATCTGTAGGGTACAGACCAATAGCGGCAAACCTATGACATGCACATTACTTGTCATTCTTTTAAGACAAAAGACATTAATGTACATTTATTTTTTCTAAACTAAAACCTCAGTATCCAGCTTTAATTGCAGTGTTGACATTTTGCAGTAAATAAATTGGTTTGGGGTTGCAGTTTGGGGACTCGTCTCTAAAAGGTTCACCATCACTGGTATTGACAAATTCTCCATCTCTTTTTTCCTATCTTCCAGTGCTTAACTTCTCACTAACAAGTTTAATGACTCAAGTGCATCAGATTCAAGACTTGGAATTCAAATGTGTCCATTATACTACTAAACTTACAAGTTACTGTATTTCTTGAATATTTTGGATGGCTCACAGAAATAGCCAAAACCGGGAGTGTTGCATCAATGAATCAATGATCTAGTATAAACTACTTTTTACCAAAATATACAGGATTTTAAAAATCTTGATACACAGCATATAGTCCATCTAATGTGCATGCAGTCTTTCATATATTCTAATGTTTAACAGAAATTTCACTTCCAATAATGATCTGCACTGATATAGTCAATCTTCCCAACTCAACCACTTTTAGGGTGAGTATTTTTGGAATCTTGCTAAAGTAAAAACAGATTTTTAACAGTATATATGTAATCACTTTAGAGTGCTGCAAGCAATTTCCTAGGATGTGACCACATGCCTAAATTACAAATTTTATCTGAGAAATATGTGCAAACATCACTAGTAGGCCTTCTCTGATACATTTCTATTCTCAAATGACAATAAAATCAAAAGATCTTAGCTTTCTCTAGGGATTAAGCAAGATGGCTAAAACATTTTTTTTCATTAACAGAATTAGATGCCATGTTTCGTCTGAGGTATCACTTGTTTTCCTTAAATCTATTTGAAAAAGATAAAATACAGAGAAACAACACTGGTAGGGAAGAGTACAATGCGGCTGCTCTGAGCCTTAATTTGACCATAAAACTCAACTAGGACAAACATTAAAAGGGAATGATATAAAATGAGGACTGTCACAGAAAGTAAAATTAACTAGAAGACAATAAATCTCAATTAAATGTAATTCAATAATATATTTTTTAAAAAGCAATGCAATTATGTTCATAGGCATGAATATGATTTAACCATTCTATATTAAAGTGTCTAGGCACTTACTGTAAAATCCACATTATCTCTTTTGGATTCTACATTTTAATAAGATAACTGAAAAACAAGATTAAAGATTATATTCAAACGGAAATTAGACAAGATTATAGAACTACTGTACCACATTTAAAGGGAGTGTAAGAGAAAAGTCGTTTAAACTGAGATATATGGGATAATACATTAGAACTTCTATTAAGGGCCCTGAATACAGATACAGAAGAGAAGGTAGAGTTCTAGATAAAGAACTGTTAAAATTTCTTCCAGTTGTAACTGTGGAGGTATTCATTACTAATACTTAAAATTTAGCCACAAGAAAGTAGAAGTGAGGGGAGTAGAACATGGGAGGAGGACAGGCACTCTCCTGGGGCCCTTTCAGGTACTTAATTCTCACTAAATCACAACAGTCCTATGAAAACAATCTATTGTCTCCATTTTGAAAATAAGTAAATTCACTTACCCAAAGGTGCACAACTAGTAAGCAGAAGAGCTGAAATTTGATTCCAAAGCCCACCCACACTTAGCCACTATTACCTTCTTTGGCATAATGCTTATATTGCCTTTCATCCTACTCTCAAGCAGTGAGCGGCGACAAAAAGAAAATCTTTAATAACTTCTACAATCACATCAACAAGTATTAAGGGAACTTCACTTTTCCTCTCAACAACCTCATCTCATTACTTTCATTTTCCATGAGTCAATGAAATTTAGGCTTCAAGTTTTATTGTATATACTTTTTAAACTTTAAATAAACAAGTCTTTAATTTTGGAGCTTCAGATTTCAAGCCTGTTTTCACATATTAAAAACTGGGAACAAATAAAACTACATCAAAGTAAAGGGCATGGCAGTGGACAGAGTCAACAAGGTTGAAGAGACAAACTACACAACAGGAGAAAATCTTTGCTAGCTACTCTTCTGATACAGGATTCATATCTGTAATATACAAAGAACCACAAAACCTTAACACCAAAAAGTACCCCAAACAACAAATGGGCAAATCAACTGAACAGAGACCTGTCAAAAGAAGTACAATAAGCAATATGTATGTGAAAAAAAACATCTTTAGCTACTAGGAAAATGCAAATCAAAACAATTTTAAGATTCCATCTCACTCCAGTCAGAACAGCAGTTATCAAGAACATGAGAAACAATGAATGCTCTGAAGACTGGGGGAGGCAGAGAAGGAACCCTGCTACATCACTGGTTTGGAATGTAAACTAATATAACCACTATGGAAATCAGTATGAAGATTCCTCAAAAAACTAAAAATAGATACATCACATTTAAAGGGAGAAAAACTAGAAACTAAAAATAGACCTACCACATTTAAAGGGAGTAAAACCAAAAACTAAAAATAGATATACCATCTGATCCAGCTACACCACTTCTTGGCATAGTCCCAAAAGAATCAGAGACAGCACACTATCGTGACACACGCACACCCATGTTTATAGTAGCACAAAAAAAGCTATGCTGTGGAAACAGATGAATGGGATATAGACAAAACTGAGTTATTCAGCCATAAAGAAGAATAAAATCACGTCTTCTGTAGAAAAGTGGATAGAACTGAAGACCACCATGCTAAGCAAATTAGGTCAGTTCCAGCAAATTAAATATCACGTTTTCTCTTACAAGAGCAGTATAAAAACATACACACAAGCCAACAAACAAATGACAGGTGACAGGAAACTAGAAAGTAGACTTAGAGCTGAGGAAGGGAATCAGGGGTAAGGGGTGGGTAAAGGGGGAATAAATAAAATCAAACTAAGTTATACGTACATATCAATATACCAAAATGAATCTCATTATTCTTTTACTGATGTGCACAATATAAATAAAAAGTGTATCAAGAAAAATTTCATGCTTCCTAACTAAACGATACACCTTAATATAATTCCAGAATCAAGAATTCATGATGGAAACAAAATATTTTAATTAAATGATAATCAAATTATAACTTTCCAAAACTGTTGGCACATAGCTAAACTACAGCTGCAAGAGCATTCATTGACTTCCATGTCCTTATTAGGGAAAAATAGGACAGATTAAACCAGTGATCTAAGCATCCATCCCAAAATGGTTTAAAAAAATAAGACCTGATAGGTCCACCAAAAAATAAAAGAAAAAAAGATAAAGAGCAGAAATTAATAAAATATAAAATATACATAGCTGAGGAACTGGTTCTTTGAAAGATCAATAAAACTGATAATCTCTGATGAAACTGATTAAGAAATAGAGAACAGCACAAAAAATTATTGAGAATAAAAAGAAATGCATCCTTAAATAACCCACAAAGGTTAAAATGATAACAGAATATCAATATTAATAACTTCATGAAAACAATTTACATGAGATGAAAAAATTTCTAGAAAAATACAACTCCTGAAAACTGAAAGTCAGAATCCTGTATTTATGAAGGATACTTAATCCAAGTATGTTACAGGCATGCATCAACATGCCAAAACAAATTTCATTATTCTATATTACCCATATAAGCCAATTAAAAAAAAAAAACTTCCCCAGATTTAATTACAATAAAATCTGACTGACAATGCTTGGAGAATGAGATATTCTGACTTGAATTCTCTTTTAATTAAAACCCAGTATTGACTGTGCCTCCATCACTACCTGAACCACCTCCACCCTACAAGGGACCCACACGAACTCTGTCCTGCAGCCGCTGCCTCCCCCACCACCTGTGTCACTGCCACCTTGGTACCAGCTGGATGATTAGGCCACGGCCTTCACCGAGTAGAGAAATGTCTTTATGCAGTTCTACATTTGCGAGAGGCTGAAGGGCAGCAGAAATTATGGGCAGGCACAGCATGACCTCAGAAAGGACCGAAGAACTGTAGCAGGTCATTATCACTCCCCCAAGAAGCCCTCATGAGAGCCCAGAAGCTGGATTCTGAAGTGCAGGACTGAGATTGCAAAGGCACGGTATCTCTGACCCCGACAGAGCGAGCCTTGGCGAACTTCTCTGCGTCCTTGACACAGCTGTCCCGAGGAGCTCCAGTCAGGGGGTTCATGTCACAACCATTGCTCCCAACTTTATACTCAAAGTACTGGGAACTTCACTCCACATGTACTCAAGTGGACATCTTTACAACATTTCTGTACTCAACTTTTACGATTCCTTCCTATTGATACATATGTTAAATATAATAAATTGCTAAAAACTTCCTTGTGCAACATATAAGCAATAAAACAAAAAATTTTAAATGTAATCTTTTCATAACTTTATTTTTTAAAAAATTAGCATGGCTTGAATGAAGCACCCAGGTTCTTCAATAATCACACAGGAAAACACGCTAGTTCTTACACACAACCCAAACTATAGAAGCTTTAAAAAACTTACTGAGAAATATAAGAGGTTTGGAATTATTACAATAAGAAGAAGACGGGGAGCAACTCCCGAAGCTGCTGTCGCAGAGAAAGAAGGCGCCGTGGTCTTATCGGCCTTCTGATGAAGGGGCACCTCCATCTGCCCAGGTTGCTGCTGACTAATGAAGTCTGGCAATAATTTAAGTTTTAGGAAGAACCAGGCTATTGTACTGCCACTCACCATATTGCGGGCCTTAAGAGAACTCCAGTTCTTACTGCTCTGCACTGTTAGAAGGTGGAAAGGAATTCGAAGATGTGGTACACTTCAAAAGACAAAAACAATGTGGAGCCTGTAACAGCAAGAGACTTGTGTATCTGGCGAAGCATCTCACTATTTTTGTGTTGCAGATGCAATGATCACAGAAACAACTGTTGTATTCAATAAAAGTGGGGAGCATAATGCTATTTCCTTAGAAGTAGAACTTGAGACAGGACCTAACTTGTCATACGTGTCAGTCAACAAGTTAGGCTGGTGGGTAAGCCTGATGAAGCTTTCATAGGAATAACTGAAACACAGTTATACCTGGGCACGAACACCAGAACTTCTATGTTTGGGTTATGACTGACCTATTGACACTTAGCAAAAGACTGTTATTCAGCACTTAAAATTTGCTTGTCATTTATTGATGCCAGTTGACCTGTCCTGAAACCGTGAGTACTGAATTATGTCTTCTTTGAATCTATCCCAATGACAGAATCTTATCAATACATAAGAAACTTAGACAGGGTCAGGGATATAGCTCAGTGGCACTTCAGCTGCCTGGCAAGGGCAAGGCTCTGAGTTTGGTTCCCACTACCAAAACAAAAAACTTAGATAAACTGAACACTAAAATACCTAATATACACTTGTATGTTTTTAGTGTCATATAGAATTAAAACTAGCAACTATGAACACTGTAGATCTTATGTGATTTCTCCCTTTGGTCATTTCAAACATTGAAATCAGGACCTGCATGGCAACTTGCCTACTCCCTCGCATTCGCACCACCTACATTCACACCACTGTACAGCAGGGGTCAGCGACCTTTGATTCTGGCAGAATTTTTCACCCCATCTTACAATGACTGTGTAATGTCTTTCTACAGATCTTCCTCTATGCTGTCATGGAAATTTTTCATTTTGAAAACCCTACATTGTACAAAAGTCTTTCATATCATCACGCAAAAAATCTGTACAGATGTTTGCACTTGGAGATGAAACTTAACTGGGGAGGCCTAGAAAGAATGGCTGTTGTCCTTCTCATGGGCAGAAAATAAAGAACACGCTCTTTAGTCAATATTTTTATTAGTACGAAAACTTTGTTACCACAGTAAAAACAACTCCCAAATATAAAATTTTGAGAGATTATTTTTTTCTATTGGAAAGTGCTTACCAGCTATCATTTTGGTCTTTAGTATATTTTTTCTCCTTTTCCAACCTTTTGCAAAAAAAAAAAAAAAAATCAGGGGTTTGCTACTGAATGAAACAGATACCTAGTATTTTATATGCCTATAAACCTGTGTAATTTAGTATTTGAATGTGATAATTTGTTTTATTACGTACTTGATAATTCTTGATGTATATTCATGTTAGTTAAAACACGCATTTATACTTCTAGTGATGTGGGGTTATAGTTCTGTGGGAGAAAGACTTTTTCAGTGTTCATCATCTTATAAAAATGTAATGTAAGCACGAAGCAGCTACATAAATATTGCAATAAGAAAAGAATATGCAAACTACTTTCTTGAGTATAATCTACTACACAGAACAGACTTTACCAATATACCAAAGCTAACACTTGAGTATCTATTTTCATTAAGTATAATGATACAAACAGAATTAGATGAAAAGCAGGAAATTAGCTTGGCTTTTTTTGTCTGAAAAGAAACTCTGAAATATATTTGTACAGAATCTTCTCTAAAAAAGATCTTTATTTGATCTTCTTTTGTTTCTTTTCTTTAGAAGTCTTGTCTGGCTACACAAAATTGAAAGTTTAGTTGAATTACATTCTCATTGGTACGAGTTTTACTTACTAAAATAACCTATTTGAATTTCATGACTTGAAGTATTAGACAAGGATATAGCTTCAAATATAAGTTAATGGGCGAGGGTAAGGATTTAGCATCAGGGTACCTTTTAAAAGACTCAGCACCCTCCCACTTATGCTCAGGCCAAATTCTTGGAAACCATTAATATAAAATTCTGTGAACTATCTTTTCTCCAGAGAACTCAAATTATACTCATAAATGTTAATGTATTTTCAATACTCTTAAAGGTGCCAGATGTAATATGAGAGAAAAAAATATTTTACCAACTATATATTAAAAGTCTTCAGAACCGGGGGTGATTCTGCACGACTATAATCCCAGCACTTGGGAGGCTGAGGCAGGAGGATCACTGTGAGTTCAAGGCCAGGATGGGCTACAAAGTGGGTTTAAGGCCAGCCTGAGCTACATAGTAAACCTTGTCTCAAAGACAAAAAAAAAAAAAAGGTCCTCAGAACTTTCTTGGAAATAATAATTGTTTTTTTTTTTTTTTTTTTTTTTTTTTTTTTTGCGGCACCGGGGATTGAACTCACAGCCTCGCGTCTGCCAGGGCAGGCGCTTAAGCCACTGAGCCAAACTCCCGGCCCTGGTTTTTTTTTTTTTGAGGCAGGGTCGCACTATGTAGCTCAGGTCGGCCTTGTGCCGCGTTGTAGCCCAAGCCGGCCTCGAACCCACAACGCTCCGCCTACCTCAGCCTCCCGAGTGCTGGGATTAAAGGCGTGCGCCACCACGCCCGGCTGGAAATAATAATTGTTATTATCACCACTTTCCATGGTGAGACATCAAGTAGAAGGCTGATTCTGAGGCCACTCCCAGTGTCATCACCCAGGCACTTAAACTCTTTTACTAGGTGCTACAGCCTACTCCCTTACACTTTCTGTTCTATGCATTCCCATTTCAGTTGAAATTTCACAAATTTCCAAGTTTAAACAGTAAAGGCTCTCAACACACAATTGCCAGAGTTTAGTTTCTTTCTCAGGTCAAAGAGTTTGTAGCTGACAGTGCGTCACACGTGTGTTTGTGTGTGTGTGTGTGTGTGTGTGTGTGTACGATCTTCCCAAACTCTTCTCTTTGGTCCTTCAAGAGACAAATTAGGGACGACAGAATAAAACTCATGTTGGTTAGACAGAATATCCACTTTGGTTTAAAAGATTCATGCCTCACTAGACTTGGTATCTTACATAGCAACTCTATAGACAAATTGGGAATAAGCACAATGACAAGAACCATCACACTCAGGGAGGCCCACAGATACATTTTTCTCTGTGGATTTTTATCATCTATTTATCCCAGTCTAGTTAGTCATCTAATTAAAAAGGAAATAACTTTACCCAGGATAATGTCCACCTTTATTAGGATCCCAAAGAAACTAAGTCAGAAAGTAAATAAAAGACAATTCTCACAATAGAAGGAAAGGGTTCTGTTACCTCATTAACACACTTTAGTATCTATTGTATTTTTTGTTTTGTTTTTTTTGGTACCGGGGGATCAAACTCATAACCTCGCGCTTGCCAGGCAGGTACTTACGCCACTGAATCTTAGTGTCTACTGTAATTTTTTTTTTTAGTAGTACATGTTTACAGTACACAATGGTTACGTTCATCAAGGGGAGTTGGCAATCTCTTAGTTGCAAGGAATCACCAAAGCTAATGCAAGTAAGGAAGCTAAGTATAAAAATGGTACACGATTTCGTAGATTTTGGGGAAGCAGCTCAGTGGTAGAGCACTTACTTAGCATGCAGGAGCTCAGGGTTCAATCTGCAGCACCACAAAAATAAATAAATAAACAAGCAAACGGGATATCAAGAAGGAGGCCTTAAAAAGATCACAACTCAAAAATAGTATGGATATAAACCTAGTTTTTTCCTGTTTCCTTCTCTTCTTCCTACTCACATATTCCTGCCTAGCAATGGCTCACATTACAAACATCTTCAGCCACAGAATAATAATAAAACTAATATTCAACATCACCAAATTAATGCCAGCTCAGTTAACACTAGACCAATATGACTGAAGTAACGAGGAAACACGATGGCTGCTTCGAGACACTAAATGAAGCCAGGGCAAAGGAGCGGAGCGTCCCAGCTGAGTCAGCCGATCAGCACCACTCACCCCGGCTCAGCCTCTGTTTCCCCATCTCGTACCCCAAGAAACTAAGGCTCCGGGAGACTAATTAATTTGTTCAAGGTGAGAAAATAATAGCGACTTCGTCAGGCCATTCCCGTTAGAGAAGGCCTGATGATGCAGTATAAAGCAGAGCATGGAAGTATGAGCCTCAAGCACAGCAAGGACTGAACTGCCTTCCAGGAGCGCAGGTAGAACTCCGAGCGACCGTGGAGTTCTTCCCCTGTGGACTGTTCTGGACGCCTCTGGCCTGTCTGATTGCTCGCTCTCCACAGGCTGTGCCGAAGGCTACACTCCGAGACCACCACGGTGAGAAACGACAGAGCTAAAGAGCAGCTGCAAGCTGACTTGTCTCACATATATTCCCACGCTCTGTCACACATCCTTTGCGTTCCTTCTTTGTGGTCTGGTAGTCACCTGATGCCAATGCAGCTTAGTCTGCGCCTACCTCAGTAACATCACAACACCTGAACCAAGTGCTCTGACACCAGGGCCTGTGTCACCACACACCGCGGTAACCGCCTCCCATCTAAATTGTGGCATCCTTATGTTTGCACGATCCTGAGACGCTCCTGAATTTTAAACTAGCTTACAATTTATATAAAAATAATAATCAAAGCAACTTAACAAGCCCATTACAAATACTCAGGAAACCAAGTTACTATACATTTGGACACAAATACAGGGTGTCAAATGCCAGTAGGTTCACTCTACTAACAGTACAAAATGAAAATAAAAATCATTTGCTGAGTCATCCTCAAACTTTAATACAGGAACAGAGGTAGACAAAGTTTATTAGAGCAGAAAACTCTAAGAAGCTAATTCAGTGTTGGTGAAGTTACTAGAGTATTATTTCTAACAGTGAAGCAAGTATATTAAGTTCTCACGCAAACAAGAACTTCATAAGGTCTATCAGCATTTATCCTTTATTTTTAATTAATTGCTTCCCTAAACTTTTTTATTGGTTTATTTATTTATACTAATAAATTGGGCAATATAGCATAATACAATCACTATACTAAGGTTCTAGTACTATGTCTGCTATTGTGACGTTGCTAACCTTAAATATTACTTCAGCTCTTAAGAACACATTTTTCTCCTGCATAAAAAGGAATTTCTTTGGACTATTAATTTTGAGGCCTTAATCCTAGATGGATACACACTTCTCAGAAGAAAAAATACAAACAGCAAATAAATATGCAAAAAAATGTTCAACATCACTGGTCATTCAAGAAATGCAAATTAAAACAACACTGAGATTCCACTTCAGCCCAGAAAGAATGGCTATCATCAAGAAATCAAGCAATAACAAATGCTGGAGGGGCTGTGGGGAAAAAGGAACCCTTCTTCACTGTTGGTGGGAGTGTAGACTGGTGCAACTACTGTGGAAATCAGCGTGGAGATTCCTCAAAAAAACTAGGACTACAGGTCCCATTCGACCAGCTAGTCCCCTTCTGAGTATCTTCCCAAAAGAATTAAAAACATCATAACACAGCAATATATGACCCACATTTATAGCAACACAATTTGCAATAGCTAGATCTTGGAAACAACCTAATGCCCATCCACTGAGAAATGAATAAAAAAGATGTGGTATTTTTATACAATGGAGTAGTAGTCCACCATAAGAAAGGGTAAACTAGAGACTTTTATAGGTAAATGAATGCAACTTGAGACCATACTTACAAGTGAAATAAATCAGACTCACATATGTAAACATCATATTGTCTCACTAGAGTGAGAAGCCGAATGAAACAACATATGTATATGTGTATGTATACAGGTATATAAAAAAACTAGTTAAGATAGTTATTAAAAATTTTTTGAGGCCTTAAAAGACAATTTTTATCCCCAAATATTCAAATTTGAAAATATTCAGATTTGAAAACTGTCATTGTACATTTTATAGTCATTCAAAACAGAAATGCGTAGTCAAATTATTAAAACAGAGTTCCACAATTTGTTAAATCGAAAGCCAAACTACATGCATAGCAACAAAAGTTAGAAAATTTATTTGGGGAAAGATATCACTCACACATCAACAAAAATTCAAAAATTCTACCAAAGATGTTTATAGAAAAAGTTACAAATTATAAAAACTGAATGCAATTACACATATAGTTAAATGAAGATATACTTTAATTATACATAGAAATTGGAAATGGAAATCTAATACCCCAAAGAAGCTCTCTAAATTAATCTATAAATTCACTACAATGAAAATCAAAACCCTAGCAGGGCTCTCAAGAACTTGACAAGCTAACCCTAACATTAGAGCTGGTGGTAACTCCAGAGTAGAGAGCTTGCCTGGCAGGTACGAAGCCCTGAGTTCCAGCTCCAGCGTCACAACAACAAAAAAGTTAATACACAAAACCAGACCCAAGAATAATCAATTTGTAAAAGCAAAGTCAAGAAAATCAGGTTACCAGATATGAGAACAATGACAGTAATTAAGACACTGTAGTGTGTATTAATGAAGGAACAAGTATCTCTCCAACATCCTATCTCTTTACAACTCAGTAAAGGTATTTCCCTTATGCCCCATAAAACCTCTCCAGTCTTCTTAGCCTTGCACATTGTTCCTACTCATTCTCAAAACACAAGAACTTGAAGGTAGTAACCAAAATGTTCCTTTTACCCTTGTTACTATTTTCCTTACAGCTCACCCCAGTTTCCTAACCATAAGAAATGCTTTCCTGTTTAAGACACTCTACTCTACCAGAAACTTCATGGAGTATCACAGACCACACTGCCAATGTGAGACTGAGGGGAAAGACTGCTCAGAATATATATGCATCCAAACACTATTATCTATATTTTAGTAAGTAAGATGAGAAAAAACTGTTGCTGACTGGAGAAAAGAGAAAGAATATTCCCAAGGCATGAGTTAAAATTACTTTGACAATAACTATGATGGTATACTGCAAATTACTTACAAAACAAATTTATATCATCCTAGTCCTTTTGTTCATCAAAATAGGAGGTAACACATAATCTCTCAGTACTATATTAAAATACTATAAAAATAGCTATAGAATAAATTTTAAAATTATACATTTGTTTAAAACTTTTTATAAACTGACTGATGACTTTTAAAAATTCAATTAGAAAAAAAAAAAAAACATGACTTCCCTATGCAGGGTGCTCTATGAAGTTCTCCACAGTGAAACAAAATAAAGATATACAGATAGAATAGGCCATTCTGACCATTCTAGGGGACAGAAATGGTCAAAATAGAAATAAGAATGACCAAATATTCAACAGTAGCTGTCACAACAAATCAGCAAATTAAACATATTGAATTGGAATTAACAAAGACATACTTAAAGCCAAGACTGGCTACAAATTCTGGATTTGTTAGAAAGATAACAGAGTCATTGTAGGTTCTTGACTGTGGGAGTGAAAAGATGAAAGCAATGTCTGAGAAAGAATTCTAACAGCTGTGTGTAGGATGAGCTGGAAGGAGGAAGAGACAGGCAGGAATAAACAGCTAGAAAGCTGCTAAAGTACAGATGCACGTGCAGGTTGACTAAGCCTTCTCTGAAATGCTTGGAACCATGGTGTTGCAGACATCAGATTTTTGCAGATTTTGCAGTATTTGTATACATATGTGATATTTTGGGGATGGGACCCAAGTCTAAACAAGACTTATTTATGTTCCACATACACTTTACACATATCACCTAAAGGTAATTTTATACAATATTTTTGGTGCAAGTACATTCTGACCACAATCCATCCTATGAGGTCAGGTGTAGGATTTTCCTCTTGAGGTGTCATGTTAGCACAGAGAAGTTTCAAGAGTCCAGGTTTTCAGATTAAGGATGTTCAGCCTGTAGCACAGCGATGAAAGCATGTTGAAATACAGAAGCATTAAATGCATGGAGCATGAAATAATGAAGACAAAAGTAAAAACTATGGGAAAAAAAAACAGGACAAAATGAAGACTGGAGAAGCATTATTACACTTATTTCATCTTAATTATTTTTAAAACTCCCCAGTTACATTGAACAGGCAGATATACCTTTCAGAATTTAATAAGGCATGTAAGTCATAAGTATTTATAATTAAACCAATCTTGCCGGGCGTGGTGGCGCACGCCTTTAATCCCAGCACTCGGGAGGCTGAGGTAGGCGGAGCGTTGTGAGTTCGAGGCCGGCTTGGGCTACAACGCGAGTGCAAGGCCGGCCTGAGCTACATAGTGCGACCCTGCCTCAAAAAACCGGGCCGGGAGTTTGGCTCAGTGCCTTAAGCGCCTGCCCTGGCAAGCGCGAGGTTGTGAGTTCAATCCCCGGTGCCGCAAAAAAAAAAAAAAAAAAACCAATCTTGGAATGTCGTAAGAATGAGGTAATGTATAGTAAGAGAATTCTCTAATTGTGTTATGCAATATTAACTACTATAACTTGGGGGTGGGGGTACCGGGGATCGAACTCATGACCTTGCACTTGCCAGGCAGGTGCTTGTGCTGCTGAGCTAAACCCCAAGTACTACTATAATTTCTTAAGGAAGTGATAGAATAGAAATACTCTGTCCATAAAGTCAGACATGAATTCAAATTCTGACTCATTTTTATGTAATTGTACATTTAGTGGACCTTAAGCAAGTCATTTAACCATCCTGAGCAATCATCTTTAATACGTAAATTGGTAAAAAATCAATCCCTCATAAAAGTTTCAAAGAATAAATTCAATAATTCATTATAAAAATCTTTGACATGGTCTTTGATCAGTGAATGTGTGTTGCAAGTGTTGTGGAGGAGGCCAGAAGTAGGAGTCTATTTTGGCTGTCCTTTCTGGGAAGAAAGCCACAAGGACTTAAAAACAATCATAATAGCCAGTCCCTTCTCCAGGCTACTTTAACAAGGAGCGTGAAAATATCTAACTAATGTTCTGCCTTACACAAGACCAAATCTACAGCAGCATGAAGACAGTCAAGTCATATTACCAACACAATTTAAAGACCAACAATAATAAGGAAATAGTAATCTTTTTTCAATTTATACAAACATTACTAGAATTTAAATACTGCCTAAATAGCTCCTACATCTAAGTTTTATTACCTGTGAAATAAAGTTAAAAGGGAAAGAGATAAAAAAGAAAAAGTACCTCCAGAGGAAATTCAAATGGTAGCAAAGTAGGGAATAGGTAAGACTGAATTTATCTTAGGCAAGATAAATCCTATGGATTTGTCTAGTAAAAAGAAATCAATTTGAAATGTCCTAGTGAGAACTTCCCATCATGGATGCCAAAGTAGGAGTTATGAAATAGTTTATAAAACTGACCATAACACTTTGATTCAGTGAGGCTTGAGAAACATGAATAAAAGAAAACATGAACAATCAGCACATATAAATGTCTCCTTTCTGGTCTAGACTAATGACATTCCAATTAACAAGGGGTCTCTAGCACACCATTCACTCACTAAACTCTGTGCAATATACCAAAGGATGCACTCTGAGGAAAACACAGCATCACACCCAGCCTTGCAGAAATGAAATCAGCACACGCAAGAAAGGGCAATTACAGAAACATAAATATTATTTATGCAAGAAGAACCAAGAAGGCTTTAGGGAATGCATGGGTTGGATATACTAAACATCAGAAAACTAGAAAGGAGGGAGAAGGAAAGAGCTCTAGGTGGAGGGCAGAGGGAGGGAATGGACAGAGGCCAGGGCAGGGAATAAAAAAGAGGGCCTGGCTGAGGCGAAAGCTGAAACAGAACGGCAGATTCAAAACTGGACTGCAAAAACGTCTCCCTTAGGTAACAGCAGTAGAAATCGGAACTTTATTCTGTATAGACTATAAGTTTTTGAATGACAGGAGATGAAAAATTAAAAGTTTAAATTAGAACTATTAGTCTCACATAATGATTGGAATATGGAGGAAAAGTAGAATACTTTTAAGTGGACTCAGAAGAGCTACCAGATTGAAGTACAGAAACAGGCAGTTTATCAGACAGGAATGACAATATAAACTCGCATCCACCCAACTTATAGTAGAGCTAAATCATATTTTAAGAAAAATTACATACGTATTTTATTTCATGAACTTATTCTCATGCATTCAGTTAGAAAAGAAAGAACAAAACGATCTCACCCATTCTGATACTAAAATGCTCTTATTTCCCAGAGTAAACATGAGGTAGGAACTATAAATCTGTGTTCTCTAAATCAGCCTCAATTCCTAGGTGCCTCTCACAGCATGAGGGTCATAATTCTAGAGCTAAAAATATACATATTTTCACTTAACACAGCTCCTGCTCATAAGCAAACGTGTTTACCCAGTGCTCACAGAAAGTCCCCTGTTCAAGCGCTGGAGGAGAAACTGGCTATGCTGTGCCTGATGAAAGACAACGCCCCCTGTAATTTATGTGCTGCATAGGAAACTACGGAGAGGCATTTGGGGTCAATTTTTCCTTCACACACAGAGTTCAGAACCTATTCCTTACTTAATGCCTTTTTTCTTTCTCATCCTAATTATATTTAGCATACTGAAGGTAGCAAAATAGGGATTTCATCCAAAATAATTATTTGAAGGCAGAAATCTGTGTAAAATACAGAAACACTTCAGGACACTAAAATCAGGAAAATAGAAACAAAATCTCTGAGCACTGGGTACAGCTGTGGAAAGCATGTGGGCATGGTGGGGAAGGAACCTCTCCCGTGCAGAACTTAAGCATGAAAAGGGTTAACAGAGGAGCCACAAGGCACTTGGGAGGGCCTTGAGCCAGGCTTTTCACTTTCCCACAGAACCACTAATATCTTCTTTCCCTGAGTCAGTATTTTCAAATAATACTATAAAAGTCTGGCAACATATTTACTAAAATGTCTTCTATATCAGATAAACATCTCCCGAAAAGTGGACTTAAATAATTTAGGGGATGTAAATATTTTTACTTTTAAACTACAAGCTTGCATTTATTTTGTACATCTGATAAACTATCCCTAAGTCACACATATATTTATTTACCCAACACCTGCTGAGCACCCATTATGTGACAGGACTACAGTGGACACTCGAGGTGCGAAACAAAATAAAAACACGGTCCTTGGGCTTGGAGTGTAGCTTGCCTAGTGTGGACAAGGCCTTCGGTTTGATCCCTAGTACTGCAAACAGGAGAGGAGAAGGGAAAAAAAGCATTATTCCCTTCAAGGCATTTACAACCTAATGAGGGAGAACACTGTAATTAGGGCAATCATGTGATGATAAAAATATACATAAGACACTATCATAAAAGTCTACACAAGGGAAACGCTTTTTTAAGAATCAAAAACTATCTGAGTGAAGTAAACTGGGCAGAGATCAGGTAAAAATTAAAGTTGTGCTCCCCAAATTTGCTTACACATCAGAACTAAACATAAAGCTTATACACCTGCCTCATTTCAAATCCAGTGAGTTGCCTAAAAATAGTGAACCATCTCAGAAAGCTCAAATCAGACAAATACAAACAAAATCTCCCAAGGTTCTCAATGGGGCTTTTAAAAAATCGTATTTTTAATATGTGCCACAAGTGATTCAGAATCAAAACCAACGTCGGGTAGCAATAAACCAGAAGTTCGGACAATCATTCCACACATGGGAAACAACTCAGCATGGCAGGAATATGTGAAATACAAACCGAAGACCAGAGAAAAATCAGAACAGGAGTAGGGGTATTCCTACTGCGGCCCTTCAGGTCTGTAGACTATTACGTCATGTATTATAGTAAAGGATTTGTGACATGAGCTAATTTCTTATTGAAGCATATGGGAAATTCCAAAGAAAATATTTTGCATTTCAATGTGATGATAAAATGCTCCTTTAAAAACAAGCAAACAAACAAAGAAACCTACACACTAGAACACTACTTCACAATTTTTATTGAATGCAGCGACTAATCATTTCCCTGAGGATATTTTTAGGATTACAATAGAGGTTATAATGCTGTGCTTTCTATAGTGTTGTTTTAACTTGAAAATGTTCTGTAATGTATAAAATAAATTCAAGCTGTATTTTGAAATTCTAGTTTTAAAACTGAAAAGTACACTTAAAGATTTTAAATTTCAAACTGTTTATTTCATAACAATTTATTATTGTCTGACTGAAGTTTCCCTATAATTGTATTTTTTAACTCAATTCCAAGCAAGAGATAAATGATATAAGCACCCACAACAGGAACATTTACCCACTAGGCAAAAAGCAAAACACAATCTTTTGTATTGATTTCTATTTGTTAAATAATAAATGGTTTAATTCTCCAACTGTTTAAATTTCCAATTCACATTCCAGAACAATGACTTCACTAAATAGAAATTTAGACAAGCAATCATTTGAAACACAAATAAGCCATTAAAGAAAATTTTTTAGAGTCCTGGGGCCAAACCTAATAAACATAATATGTAAGATAATACCTCTTAGCACTGTCTTCTGTTTGTAAAAAGATCCTCCAAATCTTAACCCACTGAAATATAGCCTAATGACTGGTTCATAGAGCAGATGACAATTTACTTACAGAACAAAAACTAGTGCCAAATCATGCATGACGACTCTCAGGAGGAGTAGATAGGACACGGTTAAGGAGCAAAGGACTAACACCTAGACCTAGGACCAACTGACAGATGACCAGAATTACACCTTTATCTTCAGTACAGCAAATCAACCTTTCTCCGACAGATTTTAATGTAATTTTTTAAACAGAAATATTATCTAGCTGCCCTAATTTCTAGATGAAATACAGGAATTAAATTATAGTTTTGTCAATTTCTCAGGCCAAAATGATTTGTTTACATAGACATTTCCTGAGTCAAACATTGCTTCCTTTCCACCCTTGCAACATTTTATTCATATCTCTGTTTTGAGTCCTGCAAAGATGGTACTATCAGCACCATGCCACAGATGGGGAAGCATGCTTAGTGTGGTGAAGTGATTCGCCCAAAATCACCACTAAAGCCACATTTCAAACTCCTCTCTCACACAAAGCTCTTTCCACATCTACTCTACCTCACAGTTACTAAATGAGTCAAACCTAAGTAATGAATTAAGTGCAGTTTCTTGCTATCACCATTTTGGTAGCAACAAAAACTAATCTTTCACAGATAAACCAAATGTAAAGGATGTATTCTGGGTGGAAGTGGAGGTGGAGGTGGAGGGCTGCTACCTAGTATCTGAACTCTTTTCCTAAGTGGGCAATTTCCCTCTTTGTTTATCTTCACAGATGGCAGAGCTCATCTCCCTACAAAGAAACTGACAGTGCCATC
>RJWM01022858.1:0-33018 GCA_004363535.1 Dasyprocta punctata | reverse complement strand
AAGCGCTGCTCTAGGGCTGGCAGTTATTTCCATACAGTCCTTGCCACAGTCATGGTTTCTTCACTGAGACAATTCTTTTAATGTCATATCTTTTCTTTTTCCTTTGAAGTCTTCAATTTTCTTACATTCCAATAACATAACTTTAAAAAAAGAAATTCACCAAACTTTGCTACATGGGTCCTTAAACTGGTTCCCTCAAATCTTATTTCTTTCCTACGCTTTAGAAACCTCAGTGGACAATTGCTTGTGTTGGAGAAAAGCAAGATAAAAGACTGACAAAAAAAATTTCCAGACAGGAAGGACGTGAACTTGCTCTGTGAACTTGCCATCACTTTGGTTTAATCAGTTGTCTCATCTTTTGCTTATATATTAAAGATATGTGTTGCATTTAATAATTCTATTAAAGGGTCAGTCTATCTTTCCCTTGTTGCTAGGGAAGATACTCAGTATAAAGATGTGTTTTCCAGGTCTGCCAAAACTTGCTGAATATTACAGCCTATAATTTTATGGACTCTAATGGAATGAACATGATTTATTCTCTAACATCTCATCCCTCTACCTACCCTCCTTTACATTGTCCTTTCCAGTTTTCTTATTCCACTTCCCTTAAACTATTATCAAGATAATAAAGACACTATTCATACTGTCACACAACCTACCCTTAACTCTCTTCTGTACTATTTCGTGTTATCTGTGGCTTTATTCTGAGCGAGCTAAGACAGCAATGAAAATTCCAGCCCAGGAAGCACAGTACTTACCTCCTGTGAAGGACGAATCAAAACGCTAGGAGTGCAGATTGAGATGCTGCCTTTGAAAGAGTCTGAAACCCCCACACGCACCTGTGGCCATTCTCCCCTAACAGTGTGAAGAGAGGACTCCTTTCCTTACACTGGGCTACACAAAAGTTCAACTGTTTTTGCTTCCCTGGGATGACACTTCCTCTCACTGAAAGTTCTCTACAGTCTGTTTCTCTTCCTCTCCTTTATAAATTAGATGAAGCTGTCTTCTCTCAGACAGTTTCTCTTTTAATTCGTGCCTATTAATCTTAGAAAATCTTGCATTTCTATGTGGAATTTTCACGCATGCGTATAACATTTGGTGGATCCCAGTAAAAGGAATCTAGTATATTTGTTATTGTTTTCATCTGTATGGTGCCTTGGGATTTGGCACCTTCTAGGCAAGATCAAACTTTAATCAAAGAATGTATTCTAAGGCATGTAATCAAAGCATTAGCATTAGAGTTGACAGGTAAGTTTAGAAACTGTTTAAGTTACAGCAATTGTAACCCATTAACTCTTAGTTCCTTTCATTGGTGGAGTCTGACAGTGTCATAAATCCCTCCAGCTTTAGTTGTAATTATTTCTAAATTTTTGATAAGGTAGGAGAACCAGATTAATAAATTATTTTGACAAATGAAACTCTCTTAAGTTTTTAAATATGAACAACAATATGTACTATATTTGTAAAAAACCAGTCTCAGCATCATTTTGATTAGTTGGAAGGGTTAGACCCTCAAAGGAGCCAGCAGAGAGGACCAGATGTCTTGTGACCTTGGAAGAGACACACACCTCTTGCTGTGGGCAGATCTCAAGACAGAAGGCAAAACAAATGCAACCACGCCCACAGTATAAACATTAGTCACAGATCAGTAAGAACATTTCCTTGCTACGTGACTCGCTTCCCCATTTGTCCGTGATTTGATCAATTTTCCCTAAACAATTAAACTTATTGGTTGACCACAGTTCTGTCCCACCTCAAGCCCATTTGTCTTGCAAGTTCCCAGTTTTCCCCATCATGGTTTTACTCTATAAAAATCATTAGAAAAGACAGGAGTCTTTGCCAACCCACTCGGGCCCCCTTCTGTCTCTCATTCAGACAGAAGCTTTCTCTCTTTTAATAAATATTTCTGCTCTTAAAATTAAAAAAGAATTTAAAAAACATATAATGTTTGGGTCATTTCCATTCTGCATTACCCTCCTTCCCAACTCCTTTCTACCTCTTCTCTCGTTACAGTCCTTTCCCTCTCAGAGGATTTACCCTCACCCTGATGCAGTGAGACCGAGTCCTGTGATCCATGCCGATTGCCACTATAGGAACACGACACATACCACAAGTGATTTCTTGCCTGTCTTATTCCTGGCCTAAAATTCCACAGAACAGAATGCCCATCTTTGCATTACTCTATTTACAGCATCTGTGGAAGCCCACCTAATGTAATAGGCATCACCGAACTGGCTGAATCAGTGTGTTCAGCTGAGCAGAATAATGTGAATCTTCTTTCTGTGTAAAGGCAATAAATCAATTATTGACTGGTACAGAAAAATAACATTGTATTATGTGTCTTTCACTTTCTGTTGCCATGGTAAATAGCTAAGATAATCAGCTTACAAAGGGGAAAGGTTTGCTTTGCTCACGATTTTGGAGGTTTTGGTCCAAGACTGATTGGCTCCATGGTTTTGGGGAGTGGTGAGCTGCCCGTCTTGGTGGGGTCATGAAGCCAGAGACACCCATTCACATCCTGGTGGGAAAACAAAGGAGAAGAGCTGAGACTGGGGTCCCCATATTCCCTTATGGGGACACTTCCTATGACCTGAACTTCTGCCCTTAGACTCCTCCTTTTAAATCTTTCACTTTCCTCCAATAGCACCCCAGGCAGAAAACTGAGCAAAGCATTCAATCCAAAGCAGACGTGGTGGGAGGGTCTTTGTGCCACAAATAAATGGTTTTCATAGTGCTGAGTCTAAATATCCAGCTTTTTTTTTTTTTTTTTGGTTTCAAAATAATTTTTTTAAATAATAGGAGAAAATAATAGGAGATTAACACTGGTTAATATAATGTGTATTGTTTTCTTCAAAGTAGTTGTTCAGATTACAAAATCTAGGCACAAAAGATGATCAAACAATGTAAACACAAACTGTTCTTTTTGATGAACTAACAGAGATTAGTAGTATAGTTATCCATCTTGTGTATTTTTATATATGTGAATATATATACATACAATTCTTTCAATTTTTTATTTTCACATTTCCCCTATCCCAGTTGTTCTTTCCTTTTGAGCACTTTCTTGTCCTCTAATTTTCAGAATATCTATTGTACATTTTGGATCTTATTGACTCTTTCAGCTTTTTACACTAGGGAAACAATATGATTTTTATACATGCAAGTTTGATTTATTTACTTATGAGTATGATCTCAAGTTGCATCCATTTAACTACAAAAGCTTCACATTTATCCTTCTTTATAGCTGAATAATAATACTCCATTGTATAAAAACACTACATATTTTGAACCATTCCACAGTTGATGGACATTTGGGTTGCTTTCAAGATTTAGCTACTACAAATTATGCTGCTATAAACACGAGTGCACGTATAAAACTGTGGCATGATGTTTTCAATTCTTCTGGAAAAATATCCATAAGGGGAATAGCTGGATTGAATGGAACCTACAATTCTAGTGTTTTGAGGATTATCCACACTGATTTCCACAATGCTTACACCAATCTAAACTCCTACCAGCAGTGGAGAAAGATTCCTTTTTTCCCAAAGCCCCTCCAGCATTTGTTATTGTTTGATGTCTTGATCACAGCCATTCTTTCTGGAGTGAGATGGAATCTCAGTGTTGTTTTAATTTGCATTTCTCGAATGACCAGTGATGTTGAACATTTCTTCTTGTATTTATTTGCCATTTGTATTTTTCCATCTGAGAAATACATGTTAATCTCACATGCCCATTTTTGGGCTGAGTCTTTGAATTAGAGGGACCTGATTTTTTCAGTTCATTGTATTTTCTAGATATGTCTGTTGAGTGACAGTTCACTAAAATATTTTCCCTTTCTGTGAGTTGTCTTTTCATTCTGTTGGTGATTTCTTTTGATGTGCAAAAGTTTTTAATAAGATGAGATCTCAGTTGCTGATTCTTTGAAGCACTTCCCAAGCAGTGTGCCTTTTGCTCATGAACTCTCTGCCTGCTCCCATGTCTTCAAGATTTCTGCTTACCCTGTCTTCCAGTAGATTTAGTGTTTCTCTTTTAACATTTAGATCTTTGATCTATTTTGACTTTATTTTAGTGCGTGGTGATAGGCATGGGTCTAGTTTTAACTGTCAGCATGTGGCAAGCCAGTTTTTCCAGCACCATTATTAAAGAGGCTATTTTAGTTCCAGTGAACATGTTTGGCCCTTTCATCAAAGATAAGGTGGCTGAGTGTCTTTGTAGTTGTGTGTGCATCTTCTAATCTGTTCCACTGATCCTCAGATTTTTTTTTTTTGCCAGAACCATGCTGATTCTATCATAGTAGCCTTGTAGTATAATTTTAAACCAGGGATTGTGATGCCTCCTGCCTTGCCTTTGTTGTCCAGGATTGCCTTTGCTATTCTGGGTCTCTACGATTTCCAAACACATTTTAGGAATGTTTTCTCTAGATCTATGAGGTATGCCAATGTTATTTTGATCAGAATTGCATTAAATCTGTATAACAGTTTTGGGAGTGTAGTCATTGTCACAATGTTTGTTCTTCCTGTCCAAGAGCAAGGGATAGTTTTCCACTGTCTGTTATCTTCTTTGTTCTCCTTTTTCAGAGCAGTGTAGTTTTCAATATATCGATCTTTTACATCATTTGTTAGATTGATTCCTAAGTATTTCATTTTTGGGGATGCTATTGTGAAAGGTCCTATTTTCATAATTTCTCTCTTGGTGAGTTTGTTTTTTGTGTACAAGGTATGCTATTGATTTTTGAGTGCTGACTTTGTATCCAGCTACACTGCTGAATTTACTTACTAACTCTAATAGTCTTTTGGTAGAATTTTTGGGTTTTGCAAACACAATTCAGATCTTTGTCAATTCTGCCAGATAGAAGTTAAAATCACTGAAATTCCTCCATGTATTTTAGGAAAATGTGGTTTTTTGAAGTCACATGGAGGCTTTGAAATTACAGTATGTAGCATTCCACATAGTAAGGCTCTCTGAATCACAAAGTGGAGTATATTTCATTGGAAATACTTTTCAAAAGCAATCAGAATTTTGCTTTATGCATATTGGCAGTGCTTTGAAAGTTTTGTTATACAGTAGAATGTGTATAGAATAATCATAATCTAATAAATAGAGTAAGATCAGGAAACAATGTCAAGGTTCTGTACTTGATCAATGTAAAATTCTGTGTTTTAAAGAAAACAAAATAAATGCAAGAGCTTTTAGCACCTTCCAAGAAGTGAAATCAGCCTTAAAGCTACAACTTGAGTTTTGAATTTCTACTGGCTTCGCATGAACAAGAACATGGCATAGGTGAGAAAAGTACTCATTAATCAAAAACTTGTTGTCGAAGAGCTAAGTGGTGGACATAAGGCTATGAAATGGGAATGCATGAGCCAACCTGGCAGATGTGGCTTCCAGATCCCAAGAATCTTTGACTCCCTTGAGAAGTACAAGAAAGAAGGCAGAAGAGTAAATATTTGTGGTATATATTCAACAACAAATGTATGAAATTTTCCTATTCCAGGTAATTGTGGGCCAGAAAGCAAAAGATTTTTAAAGAAATTCACACATAATTTATAACCCAAGATACAAGTAAGTAGGAAGATTAGCATGGGAAGAGAAGGTGGATTTAAACAGAGAAAAGAAAACTCTGGTAGCTCCCGAAGATGAGGGATGTTCCGGAATCAAAAAGAACCAGAGGATGGAGGCTAACATCCGCACAGTGCACTGAATTCCCATAGTCATCTGACAGAAAAGTGAATATGGATAAATGGTAAGAGTGGCAAGAGAAACAGAATGAGTAGATGGCTTCAAATCATATTTAATAATATGAATAATAGGCAAAAATTAGCCATGTTATGCTGGATACTGCCTAGAAACACTGTGCCAATTGCTTTCTATATATTGTAGTTATTCCTTTTTAAAGTATATGAATCTTTATAAAGTGCACAATTTATTTTAAAATTATTTTTCAACAAATTTTAAGAGAAACCAAAGACTTAGAGAAAGCCAAGCTTACATTGTCTCTAAAAGAAACAATGTTAACTCCTTACTGTCCGAGTCCAAAGCACATTCATTTCTTCACTATCTTAGGAGAGAAATAATTTATTTAACATAGAGGTTGGAAGAGAACAAGGTCTCAAATATTGTATTTAGTTTTTTAGGTTTTTAAAGTGTGTAGATTACACCAATGAGATTGGGAACGTGGGAGAAAGATACAGACATACAGTAAGTTTAAGGACATTGTTTCATGCATCAAAAGTTTTGGGACTACACTGGCACAGAAATAAAGTATGAATGCAATATTTGTACAATAATTAAGTGGGGATCAAATTACTTGGTAAATGTTTAGATTATAAAAAAGTTTACAGTGAAAGACCTATTGCCGTTAATCCCCCTCTAAATATTCTCTCTCCCTTCAAACATCATTCCTCCCACTTTCTGAAGTAGATCTGGAAGTCCTGTCTTTATGAGCTATGATAAAAATTATGTGGACTCCTGCTGTCAAGGGCCATCCAGTAGAAAACCATGATGGTGTATCCTCATTTATCTTATTCAGTAGATCTGGAACCGGGTATTTTCTGGCTCACCGCCAAGGTCAACACGCTGTGAAAGGTAAGGAAACCTCTTTCAGTCAACTCTGTGCATTGAGGCAACCATGGAAATACTTAGACACTCATGCAAGGAAGCATCCAGAACAGCTTCAGAAAATGAAAAAAACAATGGGATAGGTAAGTTCAAAGTTGGAGAGGGGGAGTTTGATGCAGATCAATGGAAATATCTTTTACTGTAGCACATTTAAAAAATTTAAACTTTTGCCATATTTTGCAATTGCCCTTGTAGATGTAGACAGATTTGCATAACAAAATTGCAACACACTTCTGGGGTTCAGAAGACAGAATGTAACTCTAAATGTAGATTTGGGGATTGTTATCATAAATGTCAGAAGTAAGTCAGAATTTATTTCTATTATCAAGGCCACAATTCCAGAATATAAAAAACAATGATGAGATCAGAACTGACCACAGCTGACCTCAGTGGTAAGGCATCAACCTGTGCGGAATCTCCCAGTGTCCTCATTGGAGCCTGTCAAACAAGAACGTCTCTGAGCTTCTGTTAAGACAGAAGGAACAAGCAGGCTACAACTCCTTGCTTAGCTCTTGCTGTTGCAGAATTTCCCTATAGCATTATATCAGCTACTCTCATTTGCTGGTCTTCTGTTTCTTTCCATGGACTTTAAATTTCCACTAAATACCTAAGGACATTATTAAACAATATGAAAAAAAGTTGTGTAATTGAAACTTTTAAATGACAATTCAAAATAAAATTTTGAGTGACAGCTTTCCTCCACTACAATGTTGTATACTTTCACATACTCACACTTCACAGTATTAAATTACACAAGGATCTGAACAGTGTTTACTTGACTTTTATCCATAACCATCACACCAATGTCATTTTTCATATAGATAAATATATTGCTTAGGTTGTATGGACTTTCAGTTACAGATGTAACAGTATGCAAATGCATATATTCTATTACTATGTGAGGGTTGGACATACTCATAACTTCATTCTACAATAATATGAACAAGACCCAGACTTAGCGATAAACATTAGGAACCAAATATAATTGACTCCTGAAGAGTACTGAGAGTGCTCCCTAAAAATTTCTTTCTAAAGTGTTCAGTGATAATCTGAACTCACTTATCATGCACTTATCTTTCCTTTTATGTTGGTGACATTGTTGGGGCCGAGTCCTTGGTCAACATTCCTTCTATGTTGAGTCATCTAGTAAAGTATGTGTCCTGGCCTCTCTCTGTCCTCTCACTCACTGGCTCACTCATTTACTATCCAACTGGTGAACGTGAAAAGAGGAATTGGTCAGTAGCAGCTTGATCCCCCACTAACCTTTTGTCTTAGGGATCCACAAGCAAGAAACCTACAACGGAAAGCATGTTTTTTCTTGGTCAACTTTAGGGAAAAAAAACCCCAGCAAGGAGCTGCTCATCACAGCCAATCTGCATCAAATGAGGAATAGTTAAAATTGGAAAATTCATGCTGTCCCTGTCCAAAAAGCACATTCTAAAATGTATATTTTGTTAACAATGAAGGAAATATTGAGATACAATAGAAAAAACAAAGACAGGAAAAGGGAGAAAAGAACTTAATTTTTTGTCTTTCTTATTACCTTATGACTCTGGGTCTGATTCCTGCTCAATTTTGCGTGTAGGAATTCCACTTTTATCATTTAGGAGAAGTTGGCAAAACAAGGTTTACGAACCCTAACTTTTTCCACTCTGTGTCATCCCCTTCAAGACTGAGGATACTCAGGTAAAAATAAACCCGTTTTCAGGATTTGCAGGGACTTCTCACTACCAGCTTTGAGGCAAAGCCCATTTCTGACTTCCCTGAAGTGACGGGTAGAATCTCCAAGCTCACATCGTCTGACTCCAGGAGAAGAAAAGCCTTGGAGAACGCCCCATGATGGGATCACCTCGCAAACATGGCGGTCATTGCCAGGGAACCAACTGAACCTCCAGCCATATGGGCTTCTCCACAACTAGGGAAACAAAGCTGATGGGGCAGACTCTGCCCTCCGGGGTCAACCCTAAGAGCTGCCCTCTGGCTGTTGTGACGGGCTGCAGGGTGCCCCTACTGTCTAATTCTGCTTCATCAGCCTTTTTATGATTCACAGCGATGCATCCTCAATTTATTTTTCTATGACCCAAGCCAAGAACCGGAGGGTCAGGCCAAGTCCAGTTTCCTGTCTCCTCTTTGCAGCACCTACTGGAACTTCATCTGGTGACAATACTTTGTCTCATGCATGATGCTATTTGTTTTCACTTCTTGATTTGTTCAATGCTTGGATGCATAGAGTGTTATATATTATGGCTTCTTAAATTCTACACCAGATACTTTTTTTAAAAAAAATTCTATGAAATTGTATGAGTGCATAGGATATATTCATTTCTTCCCCGAGTGCTGTGTGGGAAAACATAGCATAGGATTTCCTGACCCCAAAGAATTTATGATTTGCAGGAATGAAAGTAAATATATGAAACAAAAGGAGACTGAGGAGTTTTGAATGCAGTGCAAATTAAGAGAAGAGTGAGGCATTCGATCAGGATTATTTCATATTTTATTTTAGGGTAACTTGGATAAAGCTAACATAGAGGGAAGAGGGGGAGTATTCCTCTTAGAGAAAATTATAGGATCACAATTCCTGAGCAGGGAAGACTGCAGTTGACTTTTCAGAGATGGACAGTTCCGAGGAATGACAATGAAAAACTCTTTTAGTTTCTGGTCAAAGATAGCTATCAAACTGTAGAAAAATGTATGTTTATTAGGATGCAAAATGAAAGCATGATTTATATGTGTTTTGTGATCTCTCCTTTGCTATAATTTGAAACAGAGCCCTATGATTCATTTTACTTCTGCATTATTTATTTGCTGTTTTATTCTTGCTTGTGGTTAGACAGTAAATATTCTATCCTCACAACACCTTTCGAAAAACACATTTACCTAGGGCTGATTTGTAAAAGCATTCTAGGCTAAAATCTCATAATGAAAAAATATGACATGCCCAAAAGATTATTATTTGTATATTAGTACCAATAGACTTAATAGTATGCATTTCCTCCTAATGGAAATACATGATAACATTGAAGGAAGGGAAGTCTTCAAAATTATGGCATGTTGTTATGTTCAAAGTGGAACAAATTTTTTTTAATTTGTACACCTTACTGTTTGTCGCACCAAATAGCTTCAGTAGTCTGGCACTGAGCTATGATGCTTTTTGTTTAAGTAAATTTTAATTTTGATAACTCCAGGCAAGAGCAGGTGTATGATGAAGTGTGATCACAGATGACGAGATGGTGATAAATACGAAATTAAAACAGCCTTCTAACTTGGGACACGGTTTTCTATTATGCTTCCTTGGCTCCCAGCACTGTAAGCTCCCAGAGCAAGGCGCTGCCTAGTGAATCATCAGCATCTTGGGGTAATTTGCTCTGACAGGGCACCCTGTGGGCTCATTAGATGCAGCGCCTCTCACCCACGTTTAATCTTCCTTGTTTCTCAGATTCTTGGCCACCGCTTAAGACCATGTACAACAGTAGAGATCAGAGATTAATGGTCATGCTTCACATTGTACAAAAGCATCTCAGACTCTTTTCTTCATTCAAATTTGACAAATACATTCACTGAATGACACTGAAGTCATCTGTATTTGCAAACTATCCACCAGTACTGTGTACATTAATTCCTCCATTAATAGTGTGAACAGTATGAAGCTATTAGACCATGTGCTAGTATGATCTTTACTGAAACTAAATATTACTCCATTAATTACCAAGAACTCGCTAAATTGTACAAGGCATTCGTCACCATACTCAGAGAAGAACTCAAGTATAGTTTATAAAATATGAAAAATCTCATCTCTATATTTTGTATTTACTTGTTTTTCAAAACTCATAGTTTACTGTTGCATTTTGTTTTACCTTATCAAAACTTGGAGTGATTTGTGCCTTCAAAGATGGCAATTGCCGTATGCATTTTAAAGCCAGCACACTGCAGAGGTAGATAAAAACACCATTACTATCAGATACACCGGCTCCTGGACCCCAGCTGTCACTTACTCAGAATCAGTGGAAACTTGCTATTCCCTAAGGTAAATATTAGGAGAAATCATTTAGTCAATGCTCCAATATTTAGTAGTTCCACACTCAAACTAATCATTCACGTTAACACTTAATATTTGTGGATATTTGTAAGCAAAGGAAAATTATGTCCTAAATGAGAAAAATCATAATGAATATTTTTGGTTATTAATAAGGGAAAACCAAAAAGAGTGGCTCAATATCAGAAATTTGCTTCATCTGAAAGAGGTCCAGTATTAGCTGTGCCAGTGTCAGTACATCAGGGAAAAAATAATAGAGAAACAAATAATTATTTTCAGGAATGGAAAAGGTAGTTTTACTTTAGAAGCTGAGATACGAGGGTTTATAGAAGATGTGGTTAAATTATGGCAAATTGTTTGATAGTTTAAATGAAATGGACAGATTACAAGAAAAGAAGTCATACAAAATGACTTGGAAAAGAAGCTTAGTACTTAATTCAGTAGCCTAAAATCTTATCATTAAAAGACTAAATATTTCTGCTACTGTGATGAGTTCTAAGAAATATTTTAATTCTAGAAAAACCATTATACAGTATACAAACATTAACATTCCCTGATATTTTTATAAGAATAGGGTTTTCTATGATAGCAATAATTACACAAAAATGGACAAATCAAGACAATCTCAGTAATAAGCATGTGTATATATCCTACACAACGTACTAAAAATCTCATTCCTTAAACACATCAGTTTTGTAATATATTACGATGACAAATTTTTCAATGAACCAGGCTCAGCAAAACCAATGCTACATGATCTTTCTTACATATGGGAGCTAATGTAGAATTTAAGGATGTTAAAAGTAAAGAAGTAGTAACTAGACCCTGGGGAAGGTAGGAACCATAGTCACAGTAGGGTGACTACAGTTAACAAGAATATATACTTCAAATTAGTTAGGAGAGTAGATTTTGAATGTTCACACCACTAAGGAATGATAATTTTTAAGGGAATAGATATGCTATAACCCTGACTGATCATTACACAAAGTATACATGTATCAAATTATCACATATACTTCGCAAATATTGTATGTCAATGACAAATAAAAAAGCCCATCATTTCAACAGAGGCAGAAAATGCTTTTGGCAAAATTAAATATTCATCATAAAAGATAAAACTATTAAACTTAATAAGAATGTGAGCAGTAACAACTTTTGCTTTACAACTAATGAGAAAGAGTTGACAGCTCCCCTGTGGAGATGGGCAGGCCAAGGATGTCATTTATTGCCAATTCTATCTAATACTGCATGCTAGGCTTGGTGAGAGTAAAAGGAAACAAACAGAAACAGACTACAAATCTTAGGTAGGAAAATCCAAAGCTGGTTCTTCCAACATGGTATAATTGCATACGCGAATTAAACTGGAGAAGCGGTACATAGCGTTGGGATTAGAATTCATGTGTGTTGCATAGAGAATCAGTACCTAAAATATGAAGTACCTACAAACAAATCTAGTGAAATTTTGCATTATTCAAAGAACAGAATTGTGAAAACTATATTGAGATAAACTAATAAATTGAAAAGTTACATATTATTCATGGATTGGAAGTCTCAGTGTTAGAAAGATATTGACTCTACCCACATTTATTGACCCACCCACCACAATCCTACCATACTCAACTACAGTAGGCTTCTTTCCCCTCCATGGAGCTTGACAAGCTGATTTCAAAAGATGGCAAAAGGCTGAAAATTAGCCTAGTGCCTTAGAATTAATAAATCAAATTGGAAAAATGTGCTGTATAATAATTAAGAAAACATATTACAGACAAGACAAAAATAAGAAGATGAATGGAACAAAATTGCACAAAAAAGAGTATACAATTCGCAATTCCATTCACCATCACGGAATTCAGCAATTACAAACCCAGTAAGACATCATTCCACACTCATCCAATGGAAAAAAAATTTCAAATTAACCATTACTGAGAGTTGGAACAACTTTAACTTTCACAGTGTTGATGAAAGAAAACTGGTGCGGTCATGTGGAGAAACCAGCGTGGACACTCGGTCTGCACGGTGAGGCCGCACAGGCTCATGTGGAGAATTCAGCAGCTTCTCGCAGCTGTGAAACAGAGGGCAGCTTTGCATGCATTACTCACGGTGACGTTCTGCACTGAAGCCTCAAACTGGAATAGTCCAGGTATGTGTTACTTTTACAGCTAATACAATCATATAATAAATGCAATACCAAGTTCAGTGCATATAAATGAAACACTACGATACACATCTACTGGAATGTAACTCACAAACCATACTAGTTAAAAGAAAGCAGATAGTTGAGTAATATATACAATACAATTGCAGATATGTATGATTCAAAACCCAGTGAACTGGAGATATGTAAATATGTAAGGTGATAGGTGAGGAGGTGAGTATAGGTATAGGCCTGTATGAAACAGTTAGGCAGTGATTTCTCCTGTGTATGCACACATGCAAATATAGAAATATACAAGCTTTTGGAGAAAAAGTTGTATGTTTAAGAGGTATATAAATGGTGCTTTTAATTAGTAGCAATGTTCTTTCTCTTAAAATCAGTCATAAGTAGGTATTAACATTATTATTCATTAAAATAGTTATATAATCATTTCTATATTAGTTGAATATATATTATCTCTATGTATATTTTGCTGCATTTGCTGGCTTGTTAGAAAGAAAAATTCTTAGCATTAGATTATTAACACCTAATTTCTATTTTGATCATGGGTCTAAAGGTTTTCATCTTATACTACCTTTTCTTTAGTCTACAATAAAACAGAAATGCAATTTTTAAATATTTCCAGGATAAACATCAATCACTATCTAAGATTTGGAGGTAAAAACACAGTTACAAAAAGTAAGCTGATATAAGCATTCACCTAGTAAAACAGTCTAGAAGTACTTTATGTAGACACAAATAGTCATTATTCAATTTCTTCTGAAAAGACATTAGTTTTTCTGCCTGAAAAATGTTAGTAGTGTTAAGAATTGAGTTAGCAATGAATTCATGGTGTTATATACGCATTAAGATGGGGTAGAATAGCGTAGTTTGATAAATTATCCTTAAAACTTTTATAATACAAATAGAAAGGTTTAATGCTATATAAATTAATCTTAGGTCATCTGAAAAAATGTAGACTCATAAATATACAAATGAAGGGGAGCAGGGGTACCTTATATTACACTAGTAAAAAGATAATTGAGAGCCACAGATAGGTATTGATTTCCCCAAAATCACTGTCAATGCTGGGTTTAGATTTTAAATTTCATTTCTGTTTATTTGTACCGTGCCCAACATTTTATTTCCTCAAATTGTGGATAAAGAACATGTTGTAGATTTATTCCTATCATCCATAAGATACTCGGTGAAGTCAGCAGTAACAGTATTATGATAATACGAAGAGTATTAATGAGCACTAGCAATACGCCACCACTCTTATGAGCATCAAACAAAGACCCATGCGTGTAATGTTTATAAATACTATTAAGCTTTTGCATCTTGTATTTATTGCTACAAAACAAACTGTCCCACAAATGATGCAACTGAGGGTTAGAGGTAGGGTTAAGGTCAAGGTCAGGGTCAGCGTTAGGACTGGTTAAGTTTAGGGTCAGAGTCAGGGTTAGGGTTGGTTAAGGTCAGGGTCAGGGTCATGGTCAGGGCTAGAATTGATTAAGGTTAGGGTCAGGATCAGTGTGAGGGACAGAGTCAGAGACAGAGTTACGATTGGTTAGGGTCAGAGTCAGGTTCAGCATCAGGGTTAGGGTTGGTTAGGGTCAGGGTTAGGGTCAGAGATAGAGTTGGTCAGTGTCAGGGTCAGAGTCAGAGTTAGGGTTGATTAGTGTCAGGGTCAGGTTCAGGGTTAGGGTTGGTCAGTGTCAGAGTCAGGATTAAGGTTGGTTAGGTTCAGTGTCAGGGTCAGGTTTAGGGTTGGTTAGAGTCAGGGTTAGGATTGGTCAGGGTCAGGGTCAGAGTCAGGGTTAGGGTTGATTAGGGTCAGGGTCAGAGTTAGAGTTGGCCAGCATCAGGGTCAGAGTCAGGGTCAGTGTCAGGGTTAGGGTTAATTAGGGTCAGGGTCAGGTTCAGGGTTAGGCTTCGTTAGTGTCAGAGTCAGGATTAAGGTTGGTTAGGTTCAGTGTCAGCGTCAGGGTTAGGATTGGTCAAGGTCAGGGTCAGAGTCAGGATTAGGGTTGATTAAGGTCAGGGTCAGGGTTAGAGTTGGTTAGGATCAGGGTAAGAGCCAGGGTCAGCGTCAGGGTTAGGATTGGTCAGGGTCAGGATCAGGGTCAGGGTCGGTTAGGGTGAGGGTTAGGAAGCACAATCACCGTCAGTGATTTCGTGGGTTAGCCCTTGAGTCGCCCTGCCTGCGGCGCTGAGGTGCTGTCCTCTCTGTGGTGCATGGAGCCCGTGGAACCCAGTGGCCTTCCTTCAGGAGTCGATGGTCGGTTCCCCTGCACGTCGGGCTGTGTGATTCCAGTGGCAAAGCCCAGGGACCCCGTCTGACAGCGGTTTCTCAGGGCCATGACCCGCAACAGCACAAGCTCTCTGCTGCAGTGGGGTCCAGGGAAGACAGCGGGTCCCTCGAAGTCATTTCATTTTACTAGAATACTTAAGATGCGAACTGTCTTCCTTAGAAAATCAGCTTTCTTTAATCCTTTTGTGTGTGTTCTCAAGCTATATCCCTTTAATCTTTGAGTTTAATAAGGATAATCTTGATTACATCGAAGTGTCTCAATTTTGTTAAGCAAGAATCTAAAACGTTCTTTCAATTATAAGTTAAATTTACTTATCTGTTTGTGCTCTTTCAGAGAGGGGAAAGCACCACTTTTATTGCTGTGGCCAGGAGTGCTTGAGCTTCGATAGAAAGCAAACAAAACCCAAAGGAGAGAGAAACATCCACAGAAGTCACTGTTTTTAGAGTCCCCTCTTCCTTGTATGTTAGTCCCCAAATCATGGAGATTTTCTTCCTAAATAAAGGGAGTGTGATCAATCACATTTAGTAAAAAACACTTTTAAAAAAATTTTTAACACAAATACAGTAACCCAAAGTACAAGTACGTAAGGATAATTTTCAGTGGAGCTTTTATCCTTTAGGCTGAATAAACGTTATGTCGATTTAATCATTTAGGTCAAGGATTTTAATTGATCAAGTAGCATTGTTTAGGTAATTTTAAACTGATAGCCTGTTAAATTTTAATTAACATAGGCATGGCTAGCAGACGATAGACATCACCTCTGGATTTCACCTGTATTATAAATGGTCACATAAAATTGTTTAATAGTTACGTCAGAATGGTGTAAAATCAATTAGTTTTAGATGATGATAAAAGTAGAACGGAACTTTTAACTGCTAGTGAAATGGTGACTGTGCTATGTGGTCTGTTTTTACTATAATGCCTACTTCATATGAGCTAGAAGAATGATGTTTTAAGAAGTCTAAAACAATAAATGACAGAATTTTATACTACAGTGAATGTAGTCTCTAGCCTTTCTCAATTTAACTTTGACTTTTGTGATTTTGTAACTTTGGTATTATCTTTTGTTCTCAACATGAATGATTACTGATTATTTTCTTTCTCTTTATCTAATACTCATGCACATAATGGGGCACAATTTCAGAGAGTGAGTTTGTGTTTAGGAACACGAGAACAAGGATTTTCATTGAACTTAAAAAAATTCAAGTCATTTCTCAATTTTTGTTATTCTGAGAATTATCAAAGATTTGAAAAAAAAGTCACCCTGAGGAAAAAGATAGTCCCACTATAAAAATTATGTTCATCATCTTTTTGCTATTTATTTGTAAAAAACATTTGCTGTACTGATGACATTAGACATTTATTCACCTTAAAAATGGTAAATATTTGTACATATTTCCTTTTGTGTTATTAATATTTTTAGTTTACTCATGGTTTTATATGAGTTTCTGTTTTCTTTTAAGGCTTATAGATATGCAGCATCATTCTATATAATCTTTTCTCTACCTGATAATATAAAAATGCTCATATTTTATTGCTATGTGTTACTTCCACATAAAAATCAATAATCCGTGCAGAGTTAATTTTTTGATATTTTGTAAAATAGGGACATAACTTCCTTTGATAGAAAGACTATCACAGAAGCATAATAAGATTTATTGATCGAATACTGTCTTTTCTTTAATTTACATGTATTAGGTTCTATTTCCTGAAAGTATTCTTCATTCTATTCATTCACTTTTTTAAGAACCATCTATATCCTAATACATTTAATAGGCACTTCAAATGACACATGGTATTCATTTGTTTTTAGATGTTTTACATATTTTAGTGAATTCATATTAATATGTATTACTTTTATGTATATTAATATTAGATTTCTCTGTATTCTGGAACTGTTACTTGCATTGATTGATTGTTTTGTTGTTCATTACTTGGATTTATTGTATAGAGAAACATATTATTTATCAATGGTATATTACCAGTCCAATTCCATCTTATTATGTTGCAACAATAGGATCCTTTCGAAAACGTTTGGTAAGTCTTTTTTATATTTTTGAGGTGTAGATTTTTCTCCGCTGATACTAGTATGAAACTTAGTATCTTAACACTACATACAATATACCTGTTTTATATCAAGAATGTTATCTGTTGTAATATAGTTAGACAATTTTGTGTCTGTGTGTGTGTGCATGTGTGTGTGTGTTTTGAGGATTAAATTTTCTCTTAATCAGGAGTGGGTATTGAATTTTCGCATAAGACATTTTAGATTCTGTTGAGGCAGTCGTGTATTTTTCCTCTTAACCAATTTATGTAATGAATTACATTAAATGGTTTTGCTAATATGAAATCACGCTTGCATGCTAAACCAAACCCAGTTTAGTCATGGAGTATTAGTCTTTAATAACACACATGAATTCCGTTTGCTAATATTTTATTTAAGATGAGTGAAGTTAATCTATAGCACTATTTCAAAGGATATATTCTTTGCAATGTTTTTTAAAAATGATGATATTTTTAAAACTTGATCTTATGCTCAGGTTAGTTCAGGAATTACAGTTATATGAAGGAAGAAATAGTGCATCACGGTGTTTAATTAGGATGAGGTGGTGAAAGAGCACGAAGACTGTCCCTGTGCCAGCTCCTCTGTTTGCTGAGCAAAGTAAAAACACAACACCAAAATAACTAATCCTGTGTCTACGAGTGTGTGAAACAGTAGTGAGGGATTTTCCTTAAAATGCAGATGCCGAAAGCCAATACAGACGGGAGTGAGACAGGCGTGCAAATGAAGCCCCTCAGCTCTGACCCTGCGTTAATGTGGGTGAAAAAGATATATATATATATATATATATATATATATATATATATATATATAATGTATATTTCGATGTTATCAAAGAGCAGCAAAATTTGGAGAAAAGGCAGATTACTCAAGAAACAGTGTAGAGAAAACCCTGACATAAAAAAATTTGAGACCAACTTGAATTAAATGCACAATATATGAAAGTTAAAATAGTAATAGTAATAGGAGAAATATAAAATGTCATTTTTACCAGCTATACTGAAAAGAATCATTTTCAAACCACATGAAATTTTCAATCTGGGGAATGACAGTAAAATATGTGAGGAATATATGATTAAAAAAGTTAATACAAGTATCTTTAGTAGCAATAATAGTTACTTAAAGACAGACTTCTCAGAAGTAAACAGGGTGGGAAGTGTTAGGGGGATAAAGTGGAATAGATTTGATCAGTTCATGTTTATGCATGTTTTAAAATATCACACTGAACCTCATTACTATGAACAATCAATATATATTAATAAAATAATGTACAATGGTTTCATAAAAATACATTTATAAATGATTATACAATGGAGAAAGTTCATGAGGAATATATAGAAGCTATGAAGTTACTTGAAGGAAAAAGTAAAATAAACACACATTAAACTAGACTAAATAATGTGATTACTGAAAATTAATAAGATTATACACAAAGTGAGCAACACAATGAATTATATCTAGTAATACGAGTTTTTCATACAATGAATAAATACAAGTAGTATATTTTACTGAAAATATAAATGAGGTAAATTCTCTGAGCATAAGAAAAAAGACTTTGTTTCAAAGAGCAAGACTTGGATATATATTGCATACAAAAATATCTTAAACTACACTATTCACAAAAGAATATAGGTATAAGTGAAACTAAACCTGTCAAATGGAGACAGAAACACAGGGGACTTTGTGATATTGGTATTAAAAATGTAAACTTTAAACCAAAAATCACTAAAGGTGGCAAAGAAGAACATTCAATAATGAAAAACCCAAATTAATAGCAAAAGTATAATATTTATTAATGCGTATGGTTCCAAATAACACAGAAAGTACCCACTATGTCAACGAACAGTTACACATAAAATATTAAAATGTATATGGATTTAAACCATGAGTAAGGAAATCATTGCTATAAGCCTAGAAAAAGTTATTTTTAACATGCATGATGTATGCACTGCAGTTGGGTTCAGTGAGGTATTTCCAGGCATGCACACAGCACATGGGATACAGTATCTCTGTTTCTATGCCTCACTCCACACCTTCCCAAGTTTCACACAATTTTTTACTTTCAGATCACCTTGCATGCTAGCTTCCATGGATCACTGAGAACCCTCAGTCCTTATCTTCCTGTGTACCACCGATTTCGCTTAACAGAGTGTCTTTAAATTCATCCATTTTCTGCAGATGGCAGGGTTTTCCTGTTTATGGTTGAATTGTGCATATGTTTAATGTTGTGTATGGGCACATTTTCTTTACTCTTTAGTTGCTGATGGGTGTCTGGGCCCATTCTCTATCTTAGGTTCTGCATATTGTGCCCCCAAAATATGGAGAAACATGTATCTTTTGGGTACACTGAGCCCGCTTCCTTCGGGCATGTACTCCAAATCAGGGTAGCTGGATCCTATGGTGCAACTATTCTTAGTTCTGGGAGGAGCCTCTCTGCATTTCTCCACACGGGCTGCGCTAATTTACTTCTTACAAGCAGAGTATGAGCACCCTTTTTCCACATCCCAGTAAACTTCTGTTATGTTTTGCTTTTTGATAATAGCCATTCTAAATGGGTGAGTCGATATCACATTGGAGTTTTGCTTTTCAGTTCCTTGATGACTAAGAATGTTAATTATAACCAATAACAAATCTGATGAGGTACAACTCATAAGAGAAATCCTACTCACAATAGTCATGAAATAAAGTAAAATACCAAGAAATAAGCAAAGTCATGGAAGTGAAATGTATCTGCAAAGAAAATTACAAAACACCGATGAAAAAGTTAATTCTAAAGATGTCAGAATAGGATAAAATTTCCTAAGTCATAAACATATAAAATAAAAAGGAAATTCATTAATTTTTAGATTTCTTTGAAAAAAAAACATGGATAAACCACACCGATGCAAAGATGTTATTATCTTTTACATTTCTTTATAATCTGTTTTAAGAAAATAAATTATAAAAATTCAGTTGTCCATATAGCCTTTTCCAACTGTCGAGCTATTACACAGAAATTAGCTTCTAAATAAATCCCATATGATTTTGCATCTCCAATACATATACACATAAATATATACCATGTTTTGCCCTATTGGTGTTTTATATAAACAGCAACTTTCGCACTGAATCACTTTTCCACCAGAATAAACAACTGAGGATGAGTAACCAGATCATGCATGTTCATTTAAAATGAATAATAAATACCTCAGCTTCAATATCAGGCAAAGGAAATTCACCAGATGAACAGCAGGAATATAAAATGGTGCTTAACTCTCCAGTAATCAAATTAGTTAAAACAGCAATGGAGCACCATCTTTTTTTCTTTTTTTAAGAAAAAAAAGAAACATAAGAAAGACAAAAAGCAAAAGAGACAAACGACTAGAGCAAATGCACAACAGTAACATTATAGGTTTAGAAAACAGGATGATAGAAACTTGACAATGGTTGCAACATTGTGTATCATTACCTTCAAAATGGTTGTTTGCATTAACAAATATAGATATATAAAATTGATCTAATCATATGAGTATTAACCGATCTTTCTCAATAACTAATACATTCAGCAGTGTGTTCATTTTAGTTATCTTACATATGCATATATACAGATTTATATCTTTTTCTTTTTCCCTTCCCTCTTTCCACCTTTTCCCTACCCAATTACTTTTGCTCTTTGAGCAGTTTTTTACCCTTACATAGTATTTATTGTAGATTTTGGATCATATACACTTTTTCAGTTTCTTACAGTAGGGAGACAATATGGTATTTACACATATGGCTTTGATTTGTCTCACTTATGAGTATGGTCTCAAGTCGTGTCCATTTACTTATAAAAGTCTCAATGCAATCTTTCTTGATGGCTGAGTAGTACACCATAGTATAAAAACACCATATCTTTTTATCCATTCCTTGATTGATGGGCATGTGGGTTGTTTCCAAGATCTGGCTATTACAAATTGGTTTGCTATAAACTTGGGTGCACAGATATCACTGTGGTATGATGTTTTCAATTCTTCTGGGAAAATGCCCAGAAGTGGGATAGTTGGGTTGAATGGGATCTGTAATCCTAGCTTCTTGAGGAATCTCCACACTGATTTCCACAGTAGTTGCACCAGTGTATACTCCCACCAACAGTGGAGAAGAGTTCCTTTTTTCCCACAGCCCCTCCAGCATTTGTTGTTGGTTGATTTTTTAATCTTGGCCATTCTTTCTGGAGTGAGATGGAATCTCAGTGTTGTCTTAATGTGCATTTCCCAAATGATCACTGATGTTGAACATTTTTTCATATATTTATTTGCCATTAGTATTTCTTTCTCTGAGAAGTGTGTATTCATCTCAGATGCCCATTTTTGGATTGGGTCCTTGAATTTTAGGGGTCTGATTTCTTTTAATTCTTTATATGTTTTAGATATAAGTCCTTTATCTGATGGACAATTGGCTAAAGTATTTTCCCAGTTTGTGGGTTTTCTTTATACTCTGTTGGAGATTTCCTTTGACATGCAAAAACTTTTTAGTAAGATGAGATGCCAATTGTGGATTCTGGGAAGTGTTTCCTGTGCAATTTGATTTTTGTTCATGAATTCTCTGCCTACTCCTATGTCATCGAGATTTTAACCTACTTTGTCTTCTAGTAAGTTTAGTGTCTCTGTTTTAATATTCAGATCTTTGATCCATTTTGACTTTATTTTAGTGCATAGTGATAGACATGAATCTAGTTTTAGTTTACAGCATACAGAAAGCCAGTTTTTCCAGCACCATTTGTTAAAGAGGCTATCTTTCTTCGAATGTACATGTTTGGCCCCTTTGTCAAAGATGAGGTGTCTAAGTGTGTTTGTAGTTGTGGCTGTACCTTCTAATCTATTCCATTGATCTTCAGGTCTGTTTTGATTCCAGTACCATGCTGATTTTATCACAGTGGTTTTGTAGTATAGTTTCAAGTCAGTGATTCTGATGCCTCCTGCCTTCCCTTTGTTGCCCAGAATTGCCTTTGCTATTCTAGGTCTTTTCTGGTTCTAGATGAATTTCAGGAATGCTTTCTCTAGCTCTATGAGGTAGGCAAGTGGCATTTTGATTGGGATTGCATTAAATCTGTATAATAATTTTGGCCATTTTCACGATGTTTGTTCTTCCTATCCATGAACAGGGAGTATCTTTCCATTTTTGGGAATCTTCAATTTCCCTCTTCAGAGTAATGTAATTTTCACTGTACAGATCTTTTGCTTCCTTTGTTAGATTGACTCCTAAGTATTTCATTTTTTTTTTTTTTGAATGTTACAGTGAAGGATGTGGTTTCCCTTATTTTTCTGTCAGTGACTTTGTTGTTTGTGTACAGGAATGCTATTGAATTTTGAGTGTTCACCTTGTATCCAGCAACATTATTGAGTTTTTTATTACTTCTAGAAGTCTTTTAATGGATTTTTGGGGTCTTCTATGTAGATTATCATATCATCTGCACATAATGATAATTTCACATCTTCCTTTCCTATCCTTATTCCCTTTATTTCTTTCTCTTGTCTAATTGCTCTGGCTAGTATTTCCAGGACTATATTGAATAGGAGTGGTGATAATGGATATCCTTGTCTTGTTCCTGACTTTAGGTTGAAAGTTTTCAGTTTTTGTCCATTTAGTAAGATGTTGGCCGTTGGTTTATGATATGTGGCTTTTATCAGGTTGAGGTAGAGACCATCTAATCCAATTTTCTGTAGGGTTTTTATTATGAATGGGTGTTGGATTTTGTCAAAAGCTTTTTCTGCATCTATTGAGATGATCATGTGGTTCTTGTCCTTGGCCCTGTTGATATGGTGTATTACATGTATTGATTTGTGTATGTTGAATCATCCCTGCATTCCTGGGATGAATCCCACTTGATCATTATGTATAATCTTTCTGATAATTTTCTGTATTCTATTTGCCAGTATTTTACTGAGGATTTTTCATCTATGTTCATTAGGGAGATTGGCCTATAATTTTCTTTTTTGGTTGGGTCTTTTTTTGGCTTTGGTATTAGGGTAATACTTGTTTCCAGGAATGAGTTAGGGAGACTTACTTTCCTTTCAATTTCATTGAAGAGTTTGAGGAGTGTTGGCATTAAGTCTTCCCTAAATTTCTCGTAGAATTCAGTGGTGAATCCATCAGGGCCCAGGATTTTCTTTGTTGGTAGGATCCTAATTACATTTTCAATTTCATTAGCTGAAATTGGGTTATTCAACAGTTTTATGTCTTCTTGATTCAGCTTTGGTAATTCATAGGTTTCTAGGAATCTGTGCATTTCTTCTGTGTTATCGAATCTATGTGAGTAAAGGTTTTCGAAGTAGGTGTTGATGATCTTCTGTATTTCCACAGGGTCAGTAGTGATTTCACCCTTTTCATTTCTTATTGCATGAATTTGAGTTTTTTCTTTCCTCTTTTTGATAAGGTTGGCTAGGGGCTTATCAATTTTATTTACTCTTTCAAAGAACCAACTCTTCGATTCATTAATTCTTTGTATTGTTTTCTTAGTTTCAATTGCATTGATTTCTGCTCTGATCTTGATAATTTCTTCACTTTTTTGGGCTTTGGACTTGACTTGCTCTTCTTTTTCTAGAAGTTTGAGGTGCAGCATTAGGTTGTTCATGTGTGTTCTTGCCATTTTTCTGATGTGAGAGTTTAGTGCTCTAAATTTCCCTCTGAGAACTGCTTTCATTGTGTCCCACAGGTTCCGGTAATTTGTATTTGCATTTTCACTCTATTGTTCATATTGTTTAATTTCTTCTTTAATTTCTTCTGTGACCCATTGGTTATTTAGGAGAGTATTATTTAATTTCCGTGTGTTTATGGGGTTATGGTAGGTTTCTTTGTCATTCATTTCCAATTTTACTGCGCTATGGTCAGACAATATGCATGGAATTATTTCAGTTCCTTTGCATTTACTTAAGCATGTTTTGTGGACCAGTATATGATCTATTTTAGAGAATGACCCATGTGCAGCTGAGAAGAATGTGTATTCTGATGTTGATGGGTGGAATACTTGGTATACATCTACTAGATCCATTTGTTCACAAGTTTGATTCAGTTCTGTTATTTCTTTGCTGATTTTTTGTTTGGTTGATCTGTCTCTTTTTGACAGTGGGGTATTAAGATTCCCTGTTATAATTGTATTATTGTTAACTTGGTTTTTCACGTCCATTAAGAATTGTCTTACATAGTTGGGTGCTCCCATGTTCAGTGCATATATATTTATGATTGTAATCTCTTCTTCTTGAAGTTTTCCCCTAACAAGTATGCAGTGACCTTCTTTATCTCTTTTGATCATTTTTGGTTTGAATTTCACATTGTCTGCAAGTATAATAGCTACCCCTGCTTTTTTGTGGGTTCCTGTTGCATGGAGTATTGTTTTCCAGCCTTTGATTTTTAGTCTGTAAATTTCCTTTTGAGTTAAATGTGTTTCTTGTACAAGCATATTGTTGGGTTTTGCTTCTTAACCCACTCTGCTAGTCTGTTTGTTTTTGTTGGTGAGTTAAAACCGTTTACATTGATTGACATAACTGATATATACTGACTCATCCCTGTCATGATATCTTTCTGTTGGTGGTTTTCTACATTTTCTGTTTAATTATTTGCCTGGCTTAGTGGTTTCCTTTTGTTGTTGTTCGTAAGATTGTAGCTATCTTTGTCTCATTCTAGAGTGTCTTTCAGTACTCTTTGTAGTGTTGGTTTGGTGGCCATAAATTTCTTTAGCTGTTCTTTGTCATGGAAGAATCTTATTTCTCCATCAATTTTTAAGGATAATTTTGCAGTATACATCAATTTGGGTTGAAAGTTGCTTTCTTTCAGCATTTGAAATACTTCACTCCAAGCTCTTCTTGACTTAAAGGTTTGTGTTGAGAAGTCTGCCGTGATTCTGATAGGCTGTCCTTCACAGGTGATCTGTTTCTTTTCTTTGACAGGTTTTAGTATTTTGTTTTTGTGCTGCATTTCTGATAGCCTAATTATTATATGTCTTGGTGAAGTTTTATTTTGGTTATGGTTAATTGGGGTTCTGTATGCCTCAGTTACCTGTATTTCAGATTCTCTCCCCATGCTTGGAAAGTTTTCTGCTATTATTTCTCTGAATAGTCTTCACAGGTCATTAGTATTGACCCCTGCTTTTTCATTTATGCCTATTAATCTTGTTATTTGCCTTGGCATCTTCTTGCCCCTGTTGAATTTTTGCTTCTTGGCCCCTTATTATTTTTAAGAGATCTTTTCTTTCATGATCATAAGCTCCCATGTTGTCTTCCAGGTCTGAGTTTCTATATTCAGCTTCATTCAAGTGGTTTTTCAAACTTTCCATGGAATTTCTCATTTCCTGAATTTCCCCTTGTATCTGTTTCATGCATTCTATTTGTGTCTTATGTTATTCATTCAAAGTTTCCATCAGTTTCTTGTTTTCTTCTATATTTTTATCTTGATCTTCTTTAGATACACACATTTCTTTCATAATGATTGTCATTTCATTTTCTAGCTGAGAGATTATTTCTGATTTGAGTTTCTCTATAGCTTCATGGAGTTGTTTATTTACTGCATTTGCTATCATTTCAGAAAGTTCAGTTGTGTGACTCCCGGTGTCTTTCACTTCAGTGTCTCTTGGGTTTGTTCTCAGTGGGCTGAGGGATTGAGACTGCCTCTTGGTTTTTTGTTTTGTGATTTTCTTCTGGGACCTGTGTGGTTGGGCAGGCAGACTCCCAATGAATTGTACTGGAACACTGGGTTGAGCAGAGCTTTAATCCTCCAATATCCCTGTGGCTAGCTGGGGCACACTCCCAGATTATGGCACTGGACCCTTGTGTTCTGTGGTTTTTGAGGCTGGCCATGTTTTTCCCTGATGTACTTTGTTGGGTTGCTCTGGGGTGCTGGGCTATGTGTCCTGCAAGTCTGGTTGGGCATTCCCCTGGTGTGTTGTGCTAAGACGTGGGACTAGGTAGAGATGAATCCTCTGCACAGCTAGTGAGGGCTCACTCCTAGAGTGTGCTGCTGGAACCTCACCTTGCTGGGTGGGGGCTAAGACCTTCAGGACCCAGGTGGCTAGGCAGAGCACACCCCAGAGTGTGGTGCCACCTGGACCTTGCATTTGGTTGTAAGTTCAGAGCCTCTGGAGCACCACACCAGGGTGCTGTCTTTTGCTCCTCAGATTGCCAAAAATTAATGTCTTAGTTCACCAAATACTGTCCCAGTTATGTGGAAGTAGAAACACTTGTGCAATGTTGGTGAAAGTATGAATTAATAAACATACTTTGGAAAGAATTTTAATATTCATTATACTTACCACACGCATATTTTAGCAAATTTACTTGAAAATATTTACCTTTGGGATAATCTCACTCCTGTTCATAAGATACAAAGTTTTGTCCTCATCAGGTACTGTAAAAGTGGAAAAAGAAAATAAACATAACTTTCCTGTAGAATATGCACAGTAAAGTATTTTTACCTACAGGCAATAGTCTATTGCAGTCAAAATTAATAAAAAATAATTCACCTGTATCAACATAGATGAATATTTAAAACATAGTTATCCTCAAAGCAATTACAGAAGGAAAGTACATGCTGTCTTTAATATAAAACTAACCATGAAAAAAATCATTGTATATTTGTATGCAATCTACAAACATGAAAATATACAAAAACAGTGTAATATGTGTAGATTCCAATTTAAGAATGGTATCTTTCTAGATGTTTTCAGGAAGGTTTTATATATATATCACACTTTTTTTTTTTTGATACAAGGGATCGAACTCATGACCTCATGCTTACCAGGCAAGTGCTTGAGCCACTGAGGTAAATCTCCAGCCCTTAAAGTCTATTTTTATAAATTTATTTTGTAAAAGTTAAAAAAGAACTGTGAAGTAAAGTTTGAAAACTATTAAATTCTTTTAAATCTCCCTAGAATTACACAATTTTCTATGCCTTAGAGTTGGGTCTGGAATGGTCCAAGGTCTCACGTGCTGAAGACTTCATCCTAATGTTGGCAACAGCATTCACAGGCAGGGATGTGGGGACGCAGTGGAAGCACAGTGGCTCTGTCCTCCAGACTGCATGAAGCCAACCACAGCTTCATCCCTGATGACATTGTTGGGAGGCAGTGAAAACTGAAAAGTTGGAAGGAACAGGTCTATGGATACATGACCCAGAAGGGCATATCTTGCTCCCGGCCCAGAAGGGCATATCTTGTTCCGGGCCCTACTTGCTCTTGCTCTCTGGTTCCTGGCCTTCTTGAGGTGAGTAAATCTCCCTGCCACAAGCTCCCAGTGCTGTGATCTCCTGCTCATGACAGGTTCAGAACAATGGAGGCTGCTGACCACAGACTGAAACCTCCAAAACCGTGAGCCAAAATAATTCCCTTCTCCTTCAAATGTTTTTCCCAGGTATTTTGTCACAGCAATTTTGAACTAATATGTGGTTCTTTTCTGTGTATTTGAAATGTTCCATAATTAGAATATGCAGATTATCTATAATGATGCTTTTTTCTCTAAACCATCATATTTAAAGGTGTATTATTTTATGATAAAAATTCTCAGAAAATTGATGCTTGATTAACTGCTACCTAACATTAACATCCATCTAGTGCTACAAAACTAGAATGCAAGATAGTCCCCGATTTCTGTCTGCTAAGAAGCACATTTTATAAAATCCTGACAAGATTTTGCAAGTGGCCTCTGCAGACTGCAAAATGCCAGAGTTCATCTTGGTACGGGAATTCCCAGCACGACATAAAACTCTTGCCTGTAATTTGTGATGAAAATGTGAGAACAGAGCTAGTTCCCGATTCCTAAATGTGTCAAAGTGAGAAAATAAAGAAGGTGATTACATGAATAGGCTGCAGCTCAGAAATGACAAACACAATGGAATTTTAAAGAAAAATCTTCTACCTGGAACTCATTTTTCCTTTCCTGTAGCCTGAAAAACCTTCCAAATACCATACTCCTTATTAAAAAAGATCAAAATTATTTCAATTTTAGCCTTGCCAGAAATGTAATGCAGTTCTCCTTGAAGGCAAGATTTAAAGATATTTTTTACACACTGTTTAAATATCTTCCTTAATTTGGAAACCCAGGGGAGGAGAGTAATTATGGTACAAGCCACTTCAGGGAGGCTGGGAGATAGCACAGAAGTAAGAGTCAGATTCTTAGGCTACAAAGTGACAAATTATAAATGAGAAACCTCTGACCAAGACTTTAAGTTTTTGTTAAAAAAAAAAAATGTGATACTAGTAAAATCTGAGTCACTAGATATCAGGTCCTTTTTATAACTTGTGTTTGAATATTTATATCTTGAAAATTATTAAATTGCTCTACAAAGGGAATGTTGTGTGTGTGTGTGTGTGTGTGTGTGTAGTCTGCTGTCGTCCCAGTATCATCTCGAAGATTAGTTTTCAGACTAGATTATTGCCAGAAATAGGTACTGTCTTTGCTTTCTCATTGCTTCAAGTTGGAGGAAGGATTACGGACCGTCGTGGACCGCTGAGGTTTCAGCAGGTAACTAGCAAGTGATTCTGCTGTTCCCAACAAGATATGGTCTAACACTGTCAGCCAGAGTTTGGGAAACGGATTTTCAGCTTCATGATTGTGCACCTTTGCGGATGAAGTGGAACAGCTGAAGGTAGCTGCCCTCTTGCGGCCAGCGGCCCTGGGAAGAGTTAGTCTCCAGGTAGGAAATGGCTTCTTCCCCACTTAGTGGGACACATGTCAGGAATGCATGGATATTCCTGATAGCTGGCAGTCATAGTCAGTGTGTGACTGGAATGTGGAATGTGAGAAGCTTCTGGAAACGTGAAGGCCTGGCAGGAATTGGGCATGCAGCTTGCCAAAGTATCTCGAGGTTTGGCTTTCCCCTGAAAACCGTCTGAGTAGCCACTTGTAATAGGATTTGTGTTCATCTGTGCTGAACTTCTGTAGAGAATTCACAACATACATGAGTGCACAATGAAAGCTTACACCCTGAGTTGAATTTCGCTTTTGCCCGGGTAGTAGAAAGCTGCAGGTGGCCCTGGAAATGGCTCTTACATCCACAAGGAGAAAAAGGCCCAGAGCTGCCACACTGTGACTCTTTCTTGGTCCCAAGAGTGGAAGACAAGCAGGAATCCGGAAGTCCAAAGAAGGGACCTGCACCTCCATGAGGAGACCGTTTATGCAGATTGGGTCGCTTGCAGCAAGGGGGCCAAGGAGGGACAAATTAGCTAACTGTACAAGTCTGGCTCAAGGCCTCTGCGGGCTGACCTCGCAGGGCGGTGCAGCTGGGAGCCACACACCGGAGGGGTCACCGGAGGGGTCCGCACTGGCTCAGCTGCTGGCTCTGTTTTTGTGCAGCTTTGCTCACGCCCATGGGAAAGACAGGGTGGGGTGGAAGGCTAGAGGGGGCAACGCCTGGGACACACACGGGCCTCAGGGGAACGACGCTTCCGCTGCAGGAAGATGCCACGCCCTGACTCCTGGCCCGATCATTTCTAAAAGCAGAAGCTTCAGGCCCTTCTGAGCGGAAGAACCAAATCCTCTCACCTGCCAGCCAAGGGGAAGATCCACTGTGGCTGAGGAAGCACCAAGGCAGCAAACCCCAAAACTCTCTGGAAGGGGCAGGAAGCAGGCCTGAGGCTTTGATCCTATACCGACCGATAACACCAGCTTTGCCTCCTGACAGCTGGCGTTGGCACAGGAGCCCCTCTCTCACAGGCCAACCATGGCCTCAGGACAGAATCCGGCTGCCCTAAAAACCGGTAAAACACCGAGAGCTCCTCGGCTGCAAAGCTCAGGCACGCAGGGATCGTCTGGTCTGCCTACAGTCCGGGGCTCACCGGATGGCAGGGAGCCCCGCACCGCACCACCAGCTCAGCAAGATGAACGCGGCACCAGCAGCAGCCTGCGACTGGGGGAGTGGGCGAAGACGCAGAGCCGCTTCCTCTGCTGACCTCCGGGGTCACAGCGAGAGCAGCCAAGTGAACCTGCAGCTCCCCGCCCACAGCCATGGCGCTACGCTGTCCCAGGAACGCACGCGGTAACCATGGCAACAACGAATCCCGCTTCCAGGGCAACTTCTGACAGCACTGACAACCGCCTCACTAACGGCCTGGGAGGAGAAAACAGCCCGTTCCCAAGAACACGTGCGCCTCATGTCGCTCTGCACTGCCGCGTGCGTGGTGGTTCTCACTGTCTAATCCAAATGTACGAGAGAACCGGCAAGGGAAGAAAAGTCCCTTTATCCGGAGAGACACAGGTCAGAAACTCAGAGGTGACCCACAAGGTGTAAGTATTAGGAAAGAATATCTCTGAATCTGTGGCTGATACGTTGGAGGGTCTGGTGGAAACCGAATACCGCTTATATGCAGGTGGGGGATTTAAATAGAAATTGAAAACATATTAAAATGCCAAATATAGAAACAATAATATTTAAAAATCCAGAGATGAATATTTTCTTTGTTGGATTTAACAATAGACTTAATATCGCAGAGGGAAAGTGAGTAAGATAAGAAAATAGTTGAAGATAAGAAAATACACATTATGCAAATTGAGATCCAGAGAAACTGGAGGATGAATTAAGAATTGAGCTTCCCTAAGAAGCCAGAAAACATCAGTCTTAAAAATGAGTAATTGTTATCTCAAAAGGAGAGAGAAAGTATGCGGAGGAGAAACGTTTGAAGGAAACAAATTGGAAATTTCCAAAAATAACAAAAGCTGTCAAACTGCATATGCATAAAACTAGAGGACACCCCACAATTATACGAATAAGTGAAAATAAAAATACCCATCTACACTAGCCAAACTAGAAATCAATAAGGATAAATCACAGAACCTTTAAAGAAGCCAGAAAATAATGACAAGAAAACTTTAAAAATACTGATAGAAAACACAGCCAGTCTAGGAGTATAGTAAACAGAAAATGCAGGTGAAATAAAGACTTTTTCAGATAAACAGAAGTTGAAAAATTGATTGTTCATAAATGTGTGCGCTAAGAAATTTTCAAGAATTTCTTCATGCAAAAGAAATCTGATATAAAACCATAACACGGCACTTCTCAAAGCATAGAAGAACTTCAGAATTTTAAAAATAAAACCAAATCTAACATTTTTCTTATTTTAATTCCCCTAGGAACTCTCTGTCTAAAGCAAAAATACTGGCAATATGTGCTGAGAGATATAATATGAAAATATATATATGTATATATATATATGACAAAAATAGAGAAAAATATGGGAGAAAGGTATTAGAAGTGTGTTATTAAGGGTCATAAGTAAGTATGAAAAGTGAATGGTGCATAAATTTTTAAAACATGAAAATGATTAATAAACACAAATAGTAGTAATCCAATAGAGGAAGAAACATAGAATATTACTGGAAATAATCCAAAAAGAATTAGAAAAATGTTGAAAATAGACCATGCAGCAAATAGGGCAAATGTAAAATAACCAGAAATGTATTTGGTTTAATCATGTCAATATTGGTATTATGTATAAGTGGTTTAAGTATGCCAATTTAAAGGGATCAAATTGTAAAAAGGAAAAAAGCCTTACTACGTTTCATGTCCGATTATCCCTTTCTCTATATAAGAACATTGGTAGATTAAAATTAAAGTAGTGTACAGCTTAAAACTGTGTGCTATGCAGACACTAACAAAAGAAACCTAGAATAACTGTTTGAAGGGAAAGAGATATTCTGTAAGGAGAAGGCTTAAATCCACTGAGCAGAGATAATAATCCTAAATACATCCATTTTTCACCAGACCTTCATAATACAGAAAAAAAAAAATCTGACGTAAGAGAAAGGAAAATTGGTAAGCTCAAAATTTTATTTGGAGACCTTAGTGGGTTTCTTTTTTTTCCTCAGTAATTGATTGTAGAAGTAGATAGAGAATCAGTTAAAAAAATCTGAAGGAAGCTGTTAAGCAGCAGGAGCTATCTGGAAAGTAGGGCTACTCCCCTGGGCCACTGAGGATTGATCGAGATGGACCCTATTCCACACCCACAGAAAGCTTCAACAAATTAAAACAATCGAATCATAAGGAAGATATTATCTGATCGCAATGCAATTGAATTAGAAACCAGAAAGAAAAAAAATGTGGAAATTCTCAAGTATTTCTCAGTTAAACAATGCAATTCTAAGTAAATTATTGTATCTAAACATGAAGCAAAAAGCAAAATGACAAAATTCAACTAATTAAATTAAATTATGAAATTTAATTAATTGAATTAAATTAAAAACAACAACAATTAGAGGGATGTACTGACTGAATGATTAAAGGTCAAATTTGAGCATCAAATTTTTATATTAGAAAAGAATGTCTCAACTAATTATCTAGTTTTCTACTTCACTTTTCACTGATAAAAAAGTTGAATATGTCCAAACAAGCAGATGGAATTATTAAAATATTAATCAATGAAATTGAAAGCAAAAAAATAGGAAAATCAATGAAACAAAAGATGACACTTTGAAAAGATAATTAAAACTGATAAATTCATGCCTATAGAGGTTAAAGATAAAAAAAGGGACTGACCAAGATTATTTCAATACATCAGGAGTGAACATAGATCCTAGCCACAAATGGCAACAGATTAAAATAAAAATGTGATGATTTTGATAAATGAAATGGAACCATTTTTTAAACATAGACAGGCAACTCTCAGAAGACAATGAACTGAATTGTCCTGCCAAGTATTTAAAAACTGACTTTATAGTGAAAAGTCTTCCTACAAAGAAAACTACAGGCTCATAGGGTTTGGCTGTAAATTTTACCAAACATTTAAGAAGGAAGTTCTAGCAATTCCAAACATATTCAAAAGAAAATGAATGAAAAAGAAACACTTCTCCACTTATTTTATGTCAGAATTTCCTTCATGCTGAAAGTAGGGAAAGACATTACAAAAATCCTACGTGTC
>RJWM01022857.1:0-32948 GCA_004363535.1 Dasyprocta punctata | reverse complement strand
TCCGCTCCCCGCGGCTCTCAGCGTGCACTCTCGCCGCCCCCTGGGCGGGCAGCTGCTTATCTACTGTCTCGTTATCCAATCCAATATCAGCAATGTGCAAGCACTCATTGGGCAGCGTCAGCGATACATCATCTGGGGTGGGGTTGTGTAATATGCGGAAGCAGGATATGGTCGCCATCTTGACTTACTCGATGGGAGGGGTAATCTAGCTCAGGCTTTGCTCCTTCCCCAAGGCCTCGCTTACACTCCGTCCGGCCTACAGTTGCTGCGTCCCACATGCCCAAGGTGACCTTTTATGTGGCTCCCCACAGGTATCTACATCCATATCCATATTTTGTATTCTGATATTGGAAGCTTCATTTCTTTTTTGACGTAAACGTACAGGATGGTAAAAAAAAAAAAAAAAAACCCTTTGATAAATGGTAGATCAGATTCTACTTTTAGATTTAATTTTTTCAGTAAGTATTATTTGACATTAGCTTAATGTGGAAAAGAATAAAAGGCACCAGAGCACAAAGTGGACCTGGAAATGAAGCGTGGCCCAGGTGATGCCTCCAGGTGGCAGCCGCACTTAAGCATCTTATTATCCCCCAGTTGAGGGTGTGTGACCAGGAAGGAGGTGCCTGCTGGAGTGGGACAAACACTGGCATAAGTTCTCATATGACAAAGTAGTACACAAGTCTAATTATTGTGACACAGGGTTATGAGTCTCAGTGGAAAAATTTCCTTCCCTGAGGATGGGTACTAATGAGTACTTTTGAGCTGGTTTCTAAAGAAGGTAGCGTTGTGGGCTGGAAAGAACAGTAAGTAGGGTGTCAGGATGTAGGGGCCAACCTACGAACTTGTATTTGACAAAGAGATGACGAAGATGAAACACACGGAGAATTAGGTTAAAATGTGAGGACCAGGAGAGAGGGCTCTTACTTCCCTTGAGCAAAGATCCCCAAGTGACTGGCACTCTGACTTTATTCACTCAGGCACGGGCACAGGCAGTCAGTAAAACAGGGTTCATCTATCTTCTGCCATCCATGGTACATATCCGAATAAGCAACAGGAGCTCAGCTATGTTAGTTTTCCCTGCAGTGCATCAGCACACACTCATGCCTGCCTCTAGTGCTCATGGAAGAGGCCAGTTTGGCCTTATTCTTCCTATCTGGTCTCCTACATCAGGACACTTAGTTTTTTATCTTGGCTTTGTAATCATTTGGCTTTTTAACCTTGAACAGGCATTTAACTTCTATGAAAAGGAGATAAAGGAAACTTCAGTCTTTTGTTTTACTTCACTAACTATTCTATTCTGGAAGGAGGTAGCCAGATTAAATGTTATAGTACCACTGATAATAGTAGGGTACTTTGATTACTTATGCTGTGTTACTTGAGCATGATTAAGAAATTAGTTTTTGTTTCTCCTTTTGGAACTTTATTAAGAGACTATAGTTTAAAAATAAACTGTTGCCTGCTTAAGAACATGGGTCGGACAAATCGGGCTCATGGAAGCCAGCAATTGAGATACACAAGAGCTGATTGTACCTGTCATTGATTTTCTTTGATATTTGTGAAGTATGAAAAGAAAAATGGTTGTGCATTTCTTTTGAATTCTAATTGGACATTTTGGTATGGTGATAAATTCCTGCCCTCTTTTTTTTCTCCCACAGCATTTTCCACCCCAGCAAGTCAGCTCTTTTCACCTCATGGTTCTAATCCTTCAACACCTGCTGCAACTCCTGTCCCCACCGCATCGCCAGTCAAGGCAGTAAATCACCCATCAGCATCAGTGGCTGCCACCATTGCTGGAATGAATGTACCAAATGCTGTCCTTCCTGTGTTCCCAGGGCAGGTCTCCTCAGCCATCCATACACCTCAGCCATCGATGCCAAACCCAACAGTGATCAGGACCCTTTCTTTGCCTGCTGCACCTGTAACTTCCATCCACAGTACAACCTCTGCTCCCGTTCCTTCTATTTTTTCTGGCCTAGTGCCATTGCCAGGTCCTTCTGCTCCTCCTGCCCTAACCCCTCAGGCTATGTCTACACCTCGGTCCACTCTTGCTTCCAGCGAAACATTTGCTTCCACTTCTGCCCCTTATGCTCGTCTGTCCTTTTCAACCAACACTACTGCTGCTTCTACCAGTAACCCCAATTCTGCCTCATTGTCATCAATTTTTGCAGGTCTCCCCTTACCCTTAACGCCAACATCCCAAGGTATATCCCACCCAACTCCTTCTGTGATTACTGGGGGTTCTGCTCCCAGTGTTGCTGGTTCACTTGGGATAAATAATCCTCTTTTATCTGCTTTAAAAGGCTTTCTGACATCGAATGACACCAGTTTAATCAACTCCTCTGTTTTGTCATCTGCTGTCACAAGTGGGCTGGCTTCGTTATCCTCTCTTACTAATCAAAGTTCTGATTCTGCTGCCTCAGCCCCTAACAAGTGCTATGCCCCATCAGCCCTTCCCCCACAGAGATCTTCTACTCCTGGGCTGGCAATGTTCCCAGGCCTGTCATCTCCTGTGGCTGCCTCAACCACCACTCCCCCTACGCTGCCTGTGCAGTCTCCTTTGGCTACTGTTACGTCCTCCTCAACATCAGTGCCAGTGAGCTGTGGCTCTTCAGCTGCCCTCTTGCATGGCCCCCACCCAGGTACTTCAGACCTGCACATTTCATCCACCCCTGCTGTGACAACTATTCCTGTTATGATCAAAACTGAGCCCACCAGTCCTACCCGCTCTGCCTTCAAAGGCCCATCTCATTCCGTGAATCCCCCATGTGGCACTTTAGGCTTGTCAGCGACGTTGGGCCGTACATACACTTCTACATCAGTGCCCATCAGTTTATCTACTTGCCTTAATCCCGCATTGTCAGGTCTCTCCAGTTTGAGTACTCCCTTAAATGGTTCTAATCCCCTTTCCTCCATTTCCCTTCCACCACATGCTTCCTCCACTCCTATTGCTCCAGTATTCACTGCTCTTCCTCCTTTTACTTCTTTGACTAATAGTTTTCCTTTACCTGGCAACCCCTCTCTCAACCCATCAGTGTCTCTTCCAGGGTCATTAATAACCACCTCATCTAGCTCTGCCACCTCCACAGCCATGCCTCCTCCTAGCTCCACGGCAGCTGTTCTCTCAGGGCTCTCTGCCTCAGCACCAGTCTCGGCAGCTCCTTTCCCCCTCAACTTGTCTACTGCCGTCCCCTCACTGTTTTCAGTCACCCAGGGACCTCTGCCCTCTTCAAATCCTTCCTACCCTGGCTTTTCCGTCTCTAATGCCCCTGGTGTTACCCCTGCTCTGCCTTCTTTCCCGGGACTGCAGCCGCCCTCCTCAGTCACAGCTGTCACACCACTGCCTGGCGCAGCCACAGCTCCCTCACCAGCGCCCGTCCTCCCAGGATTCGCTTCAGCATTTAGTTCTAACTTCAACTCTGCTCTTGTTGCACAAGCTGGGTATGTGAATGGTTTGCAAATAGGATAAAATTATTTTTCACCTAATGTATTAGTTCATGGTCTTATGTTGTTCAAATGCAAGTCAAAATTGAATTATTTGGTGGTCCTAAATTACGGTTTTCTGAACCAAAATTTCAGTGCTAAAAAATGTTTCATGGCTCTTCAACAATGATAAGATAAATATATAAATATCAATGCTTATTAACAATTTTAGGGTTTAATATTTGGTAATTTAGCTTCTTTATAGCAGAAGTTATTAGATTAACATAGGCTTACTAAAGTCAGAGTAATATAATTTAATAGAAATTGAGTGGCTAATATTATAGTTCTTTCCAAAGGAAGATTTATATTTGGTAATTTGCTTATAGTAGAAAGTATTATGTAAAACAGATTAGTTGAATTCCAAATACTTTAATTGAAATTGAGTGGCTGATTTCCTCATTCTTCCATCAGAGGAATAGATTTTAAGCTTTTGTTTTGTTTTTAACATCTTAAAATACTGCTTGACAAATATATAAGTAACCTGTCTTATCTGCAGTGTGACCTGTTTTTCTGTCAATTGTAGTTTATCATCTGGACTCCAAGCTGCAGGCAGCTCTGTTTTTCCAGGCCTTCTGTCCCTCCCAGGTATCCCTGGGTTTTCCCAGAACCCTTCACAGTCATCCTTGCAAGAATTACAGCATAATGCAGCTGCACAGTCAGCATTGTTACAGCAGGTGAGCAGGCAGTGTCTGGTGTAAATAAAATAATATGTTCTGTTAGTGATACTGACATTCCAACACTGGCAAAAAGTAGCTTAGTTCTTCCCACAATTGGCAAATTATACTTGTTTTCTTTTAGAGGAGTAACAAAGGTTATGATGAAGTCAACTGTGTGACTTATTTTTCACACTTGCAGATTTTTAAAATCTCAATTTGTAGGTTTTACTTAAAATGGAAACTTAAGACAATTACATTTTAGCTTGTCTTCTATTTAAGCTATAATGCATCATTAAAGCAAAATTGTCACTAGAAAACCTATTGGGTTTTACTTGCAAGAATAACAAGTATTTTAATGGCATTTCTAACTTCTCCACCCGAAGAAGTTTTCACATGTCTTTTGAAATGTAAGAGATTGAGCAGACTTTATCTTGCCCAACATTGTTCTTTTCTTCTTTGTCTGTAGCATACCATAGATGAAAGCAAGTTCAGAGTTGATTGAATTAAACAGTCTGCTAAACTGTGCTTTTTTTCACTCAGGTCCATTCAGCTTCGGCTCTAGAAAGCTATCCAGCTCAGCCTGATGGCTTTCCAAGTTACCCCTCGACACCAGGAACGCCATTTTCTTTGCAACCAAGCCTGTCCCAAAGTGGGTGGCAGTGAATATTTTTAAATTTTTATTCTTGGAAACAACATGATATTTGCTTAAGAACTGCAGTGAGCAATCTGACACTTGTGAAGTCAGCCAAAAGTCAGAAGATGAAAATGAGGATAATCCTAGGGAAATTATGACAAGTTTGAAAATCCTAATTGCGTTTTTTAAAATGACTTTTAGTATGAATACTGTCCATTCCCTTATGTAAATAATCTGACAATAAATTGTAAGGGGAATAGTATTTAAAAAATTCTTGGGGACTTTCACCTCCCATCCTGCAAAATTTTGAATCAAGTATGTGGTCTACATAGAAAGAATATTAAAAGAGAAAACTGAACTCTTTATAGCCGAATACAGCCTTAAATCTGCTTGTATAGCATCCATGGACAGAAGTAATAGTTGTGCCTCAAATGTATGGGTTGCGCGTTGCCCTGGGGAGTTAACTGCCCTTGGTATGCATGAGTGGTTCCTGTTAGTATCAGTCGGAACTCGGTATTCCACATATGTGCACAGAAAGGAACTGGAGACCCACTATTATTTTTAATTTCTAGTATTTATGATCATACATACTGCTGAATTTAACTCAATATGTTTCAGGTAAGTGGAAATGGTGCTTAATTATGTAGTCTCTAGAATGACTTTCAGGTGTTTTCAACTAAAACTATATATACAGAACTACTTTCTTACAGAAATACTGGGAAGGCTTATTATAATACTTGCCTTCAAAACAACTTTTCCTACTCTCAGCAGTATCCAGATGAATGAGGAACACTTGGGCCACCTCTATTATTCGTTGTACTCTGGAAGCTCTTGGTGAATGTTTACAATCATGGGATGTAGTATTTTTATTTGTATTTAAATCAGATGGTTATCTGAAATAATTATGTGACAGCAAATAGAGAAGACTTGCTCTAGTACATCAGCAGTGTGTACTCTATTTAAGGACCTATGGTAATATAACATGACTGAATGTCATTAACTTAAGAGTGATAACTGCCACACTGGGGTGGGGGGGTAAGGAGAGAATTCCAATCCTGTGATTAAAAGTGTAAACTATAGAGTCTACTGTAGTACATTTCAGCATCTAGAGGTTTTACTTTTATAAAGACGATGTCTGGAAGATGTTGCAAATGTATTTTCCTTCAACATGGGGAACAGACTTTTTAAGTATATTAAATATTCCTGTATGGTTAGTTTTTAATAATTTTTTAAAATAAACTTTATGGATATGAAAACTACTTTATAAGTGTTTTATTAAATGCTCCATTGTCTGATTTTTTTGTATGTGTAAGAGCTAATTTATTATTTTTTGTCTAATTGTAGTTGAAGTCCTATTTTACTGTTGATTGCCCAGTCCTTTAATTAATATCTTCTGCAAAAGTGATACAGTAATCAACATTTTCACCAACTGATACATATCTTTAATTTTTAAAAATTTTTATCAGTACATGTTTCAGTATGTAATGATTATATTTTATCATGGAGAGTTGAGACGTGCAGTAACTACCTTAATTCTTTTTCACCCCTTACCTCTTTACTCCCTCCCTGCTCCTTCATTCCATCATTTGCTCCCCTTTCCAATTCCAAAAGCTCTAGCTCTATTTTTTTTTCAATTTTTCATCCCCTTTCCCTCTCTTCCTTCCTCCCTCATCTTTTGTTCCTCTTTCCACTTGAAAAAGATCTCAGTTTCCTATTACCTGTACCCAAAGTTAAAGGGAGGAAGTTTTATTTAGCTCATGGTTTGTAGAGGTTTCAGTCCATAATCAACTGGCTCCATGTTGGTAGCATGACATGTCAAACAGGCATTGCAGAGGAGAAAGAGTTCATGGTGGGCAGAAGGTGGCAAAGCAAGCAAGAGACCAGACAAGCCTGTTTGTGTCCCTTATATCCAGTCTATGGGGATTAGAGCAGTGCCAAGCCAATCAATGGACTGGTTTAGTAATCAGCCACCCTTAATTCTAGTACCCTTAATCCTAGCTTTGTATCATGAATCAGTCACACACTAGATTCAGCCACCTCTGGAAAAGCCCCACCTGTTGTTATTGCATAGGCTTTGAGGAAACATCTAGGCATAAGCCATAACATCATATAAGAGAAACCCTGGGATGTTTTAAGATTATATGTCTGATTTATTTCACTTAATATGGTCTCATGCTACATCCACCTTTCTGTGGGTGACTCATTTATCCTCCTTTATGGAAGCATATAGTAAACACTGCATTTTTCTTTTAATCTATTCATCTGTTGATAGACATATAGGCTGTTTCCAAGATTTAGCTATTACAAACTGTACTGCTGTAAATATGGATACTCGTGTCACCATAATACAGTGTCTTTAACTCTTTGAGGAAGACAAAGAGTTACCTAGAAGGTCAAATGGAATTTCTGGTTGTGCTTTTTCTTGTTTTTTTGTTTTTGTTGTTTTTTTTTTTTCTTTTTTCTTCCCTGGTACCAGGGATCAAACTCATGACCTTGTGCTTGCCAGGGAGGCGCTTGTGCCGCTGAGCTAAATCCCCGGCCCTGATTGTAGTTTTTTGAGAAATCGCCAAATCACAGTGCTGGTTTTCATAGTTATTATAGTAGTTTATATACCCAGCAACAATGTGTTGTTTTTCCCCCAAAGCATCACCAGCATTTGTTATTATTCAATTTCTTGATGATGGCCATTTTTTCTGGAGTAAGATGGAATCTTATTGTTGTTTTAATTTGGATTTCTTGAATAGCCAGCGATGTTGAACATTTTTTCATGTATTTTTTGGCCATTTGTATTTCTTCGAGATGTCTATTCATTTTGGTTGCCCATTTTCTGATTGGATCTTTTTTTTTTTTTTTTTGAGGATTAAAGTTTTGAGTTCTTTGTGTATTCTAGATGTTAGTCTTTTGTCGAAGGAATAGCTGGCAATTGTTTTTTCTCATTCTGTAGGTTCTCTCTTCACTCTTCATTGTTTCCTTTGCTATACAGAAACTTTTAAATTTGATATAATTCAATATGTCAATTCTTGGTATTATTTCTTGGGTTTATGTTCAGAAAGACCTTGCCTATACCTATGTCTCCAAGTGTTCTACTTATTTTATCTTCCAGCATATTAAATATTTTCTGTTTTAACATTTACATCTTTGACCTGTATTGATTTTAGTTTAGCACATGATGAGAGATACGGTTTAGAGTCAGTCTTCTGCATGTGAATAACCAGTTTTCCTAGTCCCATTCATCAAAAAGGCTGTCTTTCCTCCAGTATGTGTTTTTGGCCCCTTTGTCAAAGATAAAATAGCTGAAGTATGCCTGGGGTTGTTTCTGTTTCTTCTGTCCTGTTCTGTTGATCCACATGTCTTTTTTTTTTTTTTTGCCAGTACCGTGCAGTTTTTAATCATCGTACCTTTGTAATGTAATTTCAAATCTGGGATTGCGATTCTTCCTGCTTCCCTTTTGTTACCAGAATTTCTTTTGCTCTTCTGGGACTCTTCTGGTTCCATGTGAACATTAAGATTTTTTTTAATATCTGTGTTGGTGGTGGTATTCTGATTACAATTGCATTAAAGCTGTATCAGTGTTAGAAATAAAGTATAGACTTTTTAAATAAATTCTTGTCTTTATTTCTCTTTATGTTAACTCTTGCAAATAGGTGCATTACGTTTATTTTTTAAATTTTACTTATCTGTACATATTTTAGTATATAATGTTAACTTTCCTTGTATGGGGTTGGTGCATGTACATAACGTATTAATTCCTTTTTCCCTTTCCCTTCCCTCTCTATTTCTGGTTCCCTTTCCCATTTGAGGTCTGTCTCCCTACTTCCTGTGATCTTTTATTTTGCCCTTCAGTTATAATTTGGGTGTCTCATGTAAGAGAAACCATGTGATATTTAAGCTCATGTGTCTGATTTATTCATTTAACATGACCTCAAGGGGCATCCATTTTCCTACAAATGACTCGTTTGTCTTTCTTTTTGACAGGCATAATATTGCAGTAATACTTACATACCCATGTTTGTACCAGCATATCCATAATAGCTAAATCTTGTAAGTAGCATTTATGTCCATCAACAGATTAGTGGATAAAGAAAATATGGAATGTACACAGAATGAAGTATCACTCTGCCATATAGTTATTTTGAGTGTACTGGTTCTGCCTGTATTAGAGCAGATGATGTCTTTCCATTTTCTGATACCCTCTTCAATCTCCTTTTTCAGTGTTGTGATTTTCATTGAGAGGTCTTTTACTTGGTTAATTTTTCTTGATGCTATTGTTACTAGTGTTATTTTGTGATTTCTTTCTCAGAGTGTTCATTATTAGTGTACAGGAACACCGTTGATAGTGTGTTGATTTTGTATCCTGCTACAGTGCTGAATTCAGCTATTTTAGTAGTGTATTGGTGGAATTTGGGGGATCTTGTATGTAGAGGATCATGTCATCTACAAATAATGATAATTTACTTTCCTGTATGTGTCACTTATTTCTATTGCTTGATTGCCCTGGCTGATGTTTCAGTGACTGTGTTGAACAGGAGTGGCAATAGTGGACACACTTGTTTGTTGCTGATTTTAGAGGGAAAGCTTTCATTTTTTTCCCCCACTTAATACGATGTTGACAGTAGGTCTGTCATAAATGGCTTTTATCAGATTGGGGTAAGGTCCTTCTGTACCTATTTTCTTCAGGTTTTTTTATCATGAGTAGATGTTATTTGTTAGAGGCTTTATCTGCATCTGTTGAGATGATCTTATGATTTTTGTCCTGTATAAGTGAAATACATTTATTGATTTATATATGTTGAACCATTCCTGCATCCCTAGGTTAAAGTCTGCTTGTTTATAACGTGTGATCTTTTTTGATGATTTGCTTCATTGTTTGCCAGTGTCTCATTGAGGCTTTTTGCATGTGTGTTCATTAAAGAGATTGGCCTATATTTCTCTTTTTTGGTTTGCCCTTTCTTTTGAATCAGGATAATGCTGCATTCCAGGAATGACTTTGGGGGAGTATTCTTTCCCTTTAGATTTCATTAAAAAATTTAAAGAGTATTGGCATTAGATCTTCCCTGAAGTTCTTGTAGCATTCAACAGTGAATCTAGTAGGACCTGGACTTTTCTTAGTTGGTAGGTTTTTTACTACTATTTTATTTATTATTTCATTGCCCCTTACTGTATTGCTCAGGGTTTTTAAATCTTCTTGGTTCAGTTTTGTTAATTCATTTGTGTTTAGAAATCCATCCATTTCTTTGGAGTTCTCCAGTTTATTGGTACGCAGGTTTGTGAGATACTTGCTAATAATATTCTGGATTTTGGAAGAGTCCATTGTGATTTCACCTTTTTTATTTCTACTTACATTGATTTATGTTTTTCTTTTTTTTTTTTTAGTAAGATTGACTAAGGATCTGTCTACTTTTTTGTTGGTGTGATTTCACCTTTTTTATTTCTGCTTACATTGATTTATGTTTTTCTTTCTTTTTTTTTAGTAAGATTGACTAAGGATTTGTCTACTTTTTTGTTGTTGTTGGTGGTGGTGGTGGGTTTTTTATTTTTTTATTTTTTTTTATTTTTTTTTTTTGGTACCAGGGATCAAATTCAGAACCTCGTGCCTGCCAAGCAGGTGCTTACACCACTGAGCTAAATCCCTGGCCCTGTATTTTTGAGACAGCATCTCACTATGCAGTTTAGGCTGGCCTTGAACTTACTTTGTAGCCCAGGCTGGTCTCAAACTCACAATTATCCTCCTGCCTCAACCTCCTGAGTGCTGGGATTAAAGGTGTGCACCACCACGCCTGGCTGGATTTGTCTGTTTAGTTTGTTATTTCAAAGAGCTTGCTCTTCTATTCCTTGTTTCTCTTTTTTTTTTTTTTTCTTTCATTGATTTCTTCTCTGGCTTCTATAATTTCCTCCTTTTACTAGCTTTGGATTTGAATTATTATTTTTTTTTTTTTCTAGACCTCAAGATACATCATGAGGTTGTTTATTTGAGCTTGCTCTATTCTTCTGGTGGGGGCATTCATGGCCATAAACTTCCCTCTTAGGACAGCTTTCCTTGTGTCCCTTAAGTTCTGGTGTGTTGTACTAGCATTATTGTTTAATTCTAGGAACTCTCATATTTCTTCCTTGATTTCTTTTGTGACACATTGATTATTCAAGAGTGTGTTGTTTAATTTCCATGCATATGCAGAATTTCTGTGGTTTCTTTTGCCATTGAGTTCTAGTTTCATTGCACAATGATCTGATAATATGCATGGGATAATTTCAATTCGTTCGCTGTCTGTAATTATTTTTAACCCAGAATATGACCTATAGTTAATATATCACTTGGGAGAAGTTGTTTATTCAAGTCTGTGTTCTTAAAACTTTTAAAGATTGTATTGTACTATTAATATACTGTGACCATTCTTTCAGAAAATAGATTGAATGAGTAATCTTTATAGTGTGATGCTACTACTACAAGCTACATTTCTGCTATCCTAAATGCCCCTTGAGCAAGAAGAACTATATTTTTTTCATCTTTTAGGTGAATTTCTTCAATCTTGCACATACTGGGCTTTCAGAGGTTTATATAAAAGTAAAGAAAATATGTTTCGAATGTTTGCACTAATGACTATGTACTAATTTTATGTCTCTATTCTACAACCTTGTGTGATAAGTACTAGTAAGCTTGCTAAAAAAGCCAAGATATAATTGAGTAAGAAGTAGATTTGAAAGAATAACAGGCTACAAAGTACTACAAAAATACCAGTGAGGGGCCGGTTGGCAGAAGGTGAATCTTACTACCCAAGGGTATCCACAGAAGTTTCTCAGTGACATTAAAATCTTAAAGGATGACTGAAATCAGTTTTACAAAGGCACAGAACAGAATGGTAATATAGTCATAACTGGATGGAGCATAGTATTTAATTTGAAGATAAAAAGCAGGAGAGATGCCTTCACAGACAACCTTAAGGAGTTGGGAATTTGTTTTGTAGTCAAAAGTTTGGAAGTTTCTTAGAAAGCACTTTAGAAAAGTCACTTGGGCTACAGCATGAAGACTATATTAGAGATAGTAAGACTGAATGGTTATTGTAGAAATCCAGCAATGAAGATTGTAAGACTGCCATAATGGAAAGTGAATAAGAATGTCCTCCTCTGTTCTCCTTATATGATGGCCTACAGTCTATATAGAATTTGCAGAAACTGTTAATTCATAGAACTGGTTAAATTTAATGTTAAGCTTCACTACTTGATGGCCAGATAAGTTTAGCCCGACAAAGTATAATTGGTGTCATAATTTTTGAAAAGGCTTGAAATCCCATTTAATGAGATGGTTTTTAACGGTGGCAAAAATATTGGTAAACAGTATCTAATTTGGTCATTTAAAGGATTAAAAAGTTGAACATTAGCAAGTCTCAAAGAGGGATCAAAATTAGTATCCTTAAGATCCTTATATTCGGATGAGACGTGGAACCAACTATTTTTTTTAACTTAAATACCTCTAAAAGTTCATGATAAGAACTAAAAGTCAGTGATGTTTATTACTCTTGATTGGTTAGGGTTGAAATTAAGCCACTGAGAAAGAAGCCAAAAGAGAAGAAATGCAAGGAAAGTGAAAGGAATAAACACAACGATGCTAATTGTACTTCCTATATATTAGTAGTCACAACCCTTGTAAGTGGAAAGAAAGCAGACTCAACAAGTTTTCCTGTTGCACTCTTGAATACTGAGGAATGGATCATTTCAAGGGTGCACAAACCCAACAGAATACAAAACACTCTTTCACTCATTGGTAAAGACTAATTTAGTCATTATGCCAAAATTCAAAAGAATAGTATGAGAAGTAATAGAATCTTACTGAAGAGAATAGTAAAAAAAATCAAATTATTAGCAACACAAACCATATGATGTATCATAAGTTGGATTTAGGAGGGCAAGATTAGAATAACATTAGAAAATCTAAAAGTACTATTCACATTAACAAATGAAAAACCATTTTCTCAGAATAAATATAAAAAGCACTTAATAAAATTCAACCACCACAATAGTTCCCCCCTGCGCAAGATCTAGGAAAGGAAGAGAAACTGTCAGGTAAAGAAAATCTTTAAAAGTCTAGCATACATTATTCTTAGTTATGAAGTGTTACAAATATCCCATAAAATTAGATCAATCAAGGAAAGTACAATCCAGCATTGTACTTGACATCCTAGTACAAAAGTCAAAATGCACAGGAATAGAAAGGAAGACATAAACCTAGTAATACAACTGACATATTTATTAGAACTGATAAAGGTAAGTGAGATTCACAGATGAATTATATCCAATGAATTATATCCAATGATTTTGCATTTTCAAACAGCAGCAGCAGAAAAGTATTCAAAAAAAGAAAAACAGGCAGTGATGACATGTTACTGGGGGATAAATCCAAACAAAAATATGTAACTTTATGAGATTCATTGAACGAAACCCACTTAAATGGTAGACACAGTGACCTGGTTACCAGTACTGCCTATATGTAGAATACCAGCTGTCAAATTAATCCTGGAATTCAACATGATTCCAGTCAAAATGTGCAGTTTTCAAGAAGTTTTAAAGGCTTATTTGAAAATGTATGTGGATGGCCAAAGAGTGAGGAAAAAGAAAATACTTCTAAAGACAGTAAGATGGAGGGACTGATTTATCAATACCAAAATTTGTCAGCCACAACGGAACTGCCCTCTGGGGGACCAGGTGACCGCTCGGACCCCCGGAGGAGAGCCAGAATGGGCCCTTCTGGGACCCACCCCGCTGGGCCCGGGCTGCACCGGCACTTGGGCTTGGAATCAAACACACACACCCGTGCAAGAAACCTGCTGGTTCGGAGGTCTGGCTAAATTGATAGCAGCTAAGAAACATTAAGCAACTAAATGCTAGTACTGTTTTGTTGATTTTGCAGGCCTCCAGTCAGCAACCTGAGCATTTCTTTGGAAGATGACAGTAGGCAATGTAGCAAATGTGGGGGATTCTCTTCTGTTTTGCCTTACTGTTTTGCTTTACTCTGATCATTTTTTTTCTCTTTATTTTGTATTCTGTTTTTACTGGTTTTATGCTGTTTTGTTTTTGGTTCAATTCTGCTATACCTGTTGGAATGGTCAGCTCTTCTGAAGATGACAGGATATATACTATAGTAGCTATTGTATTCGCATTATTTTTCTTAGAAGTTCTGTACCAGTCCTACTGCTTTGTTTTGATTGACTTTGTTCTGTTATGCTCTGTTGGATTTTACTATCTTTAAAAAAAAAAAAAATTTGTCAGCCAAGTGTGGTAGTGTACATCTGTAATCTCAGCACTCAGGAGGCAGAGGCAGGAGGATTGCTGAGGGTTCCAGGCCATCTTGAACTGCATAGTGAGACCCTGTTTCAGGAAACAAAACAAAACAAACAAACAAAAACTTGACATTTCAATCTTTAACAACACCTTGGAGAAGATTTTTAAACAAAGTACCCTAAGAATTAAATATATTGAAACTATATTTGATCTCATTAAAAAGGGAGAACATTAGACAAAACTAGGAAAATATATTTGTCATACAAATAAATATACCTAAGTATAATGCATAAATGTGTCTGTATATTTATATATAAGTATAAAACTACTTATAGTAAGAAAAAGCCTTTCCCCATAAAAGCAAGAGATGCATATACAAGTACAATCTGCAGAGAAGAAAACATGAATTGTAAATCACCATGTGACACTTGTGTAGCCTTTTTAAAATTCAGTGAAATCTAAATTCTGATTATAACTAAATACTGTTTTACACCCATTTCATGGTCAAATATTAAAAGCTCCAAGAAGTATCATCACTGATATAGAACAAAGGGACTATTTATGCTCTGCTAATAAGATTAGATTAATGCCAACAACCACTTTGGAAAACAATTTTGCAATAGTCTGGTAAGGTTAAACATAAAATATATCAATTCTATTTTGAACGTTTGCACTTTGATTTTATAACTTATAGAAAGTGATGTTTATTACTCTTAATTTGACCAGGGAGGAAATTAGAAGAAATCACTCAGAAGAAGCCAAAAGAGAAATTGCATGTATGTGCAACAGGAAAGGTACAAAATATTCATAGTGGAATTGCTTGTAATAACAAAAACCTAAAAGTATTTCAATTAAGTGAACTCTGGCCTAATTACACTATTGCATATTCAGTAGTACTAAAGAATGTAAATGAACTGTGGAAACAATAGTCCAAATCAAATAAAGCTAAATTATGCATATATGTACATGAGAAAAATCCCTAAAAAACCTAGATAGTGAAAGGTCGTTCTTAAGTATAGGAAAGGCCAGGTATGACAAACCTGCAGTCAAGATCATTTTGAGCCATGGTGGTGCACGCCTGTACTCCCAGCACTCTGGAAACAGGCAAGAGAATTGCCAGGACTTTTGAGACCAACCTGCACTACTTAGTGAGTTTGAGGCCAGCCTGAACTACACAGTGAGACTCTCTCTCAACTCCCCCTCAAAGATCATTTTGAATGGAGAAAAAAATTGAAAGAACTTCCTTTCAAATTAGGAATGAAGCAAGGATGTCCATTCATACCACTCCTATTCAATAGTGTTCTTGAAATGTTGGCTAAGGCAATGAGGCAAGAGGAAAAGAGGGATACAGAAAAGAAGTCAAATTATCGTTTGTGAATGACACCAGTACGATCCTATACTTAGAAGACCCCAAAGACTCCCCCAAAAGACTTCTAGAGCTGATAAGTGAATACAGCAGTGTAGCAGGATATAAACTCAAAATTTAGAAATCAATAGCCTTACTTATACACCAATAATGGACTAGCTGAGAAATCTAGAAAATAATTCCATTCACAATAACTTCAAATCAAATACCTAGGGATCACTCTAACCAAGAAAGTAAAAGAACTCTACAACGAAAATTTCAGAGCACTAAAGAAAGTGATAAAAACACCAGAAGATGGAAAGACCATTCATGGATTGGTAGAATTACTATTGTCAAAATGGCCATAGAGCTAAATGCATCAAAATACCAATGATATTCACAAAACTAGAAAAAACAATCCTAAAATTCATAGAGAAACAAGCACACACAAAATAGCCACAATAACCCTAAACAAAAAGAACAAGGTTAGATGCATCACAATGCAATTTCAAATTATACTACAAAACTATAGAATGAAACAGCATGGTAGTAGAATAGAATGAAGGTCATAAAGAACCATACAACCATGACTATGTGGTTCTGGACAAAGTGGCAAAAATATACATTGGAAAAATTTTTAATCAGTGGTGCTGGGAAAACTGAATATCCATTTGTAAAACATTGATATTAGATCCCTATCTCATCCTGTAGAACAATCAATTTGAAATGAGTCACAAACCTAAGTAGAAGGCCTGAAACTTCAAAACTGCTAAAAGAAAATAGGGGAATCATTTGAAGCCATAGGCTAAGACTTCTTGAATAACACATGAAATATTAGGAAGAATCAAGGAACGGAAAAACATCAAATTTAAAAGTTTCTGTGCAGCAAGGGAAACAACTAATGGAGTGAACAATCTACAGAATGAGGAAAAATCTTTGCCGATTACTCTTCTGTCAGACAATGAATATCTAAAAGGAATCCAAAAAACTTAGCACCAAAAATTTTAAACAACCCAATCAATAAATAGGCAAATGAACTGAACATAGTCTTCTCAAAATAAAAAGAACAAACAGCCAATAGGTATATGAAAAAGTATTCAGTAGCTTTAGCTGTTAAGAAAATGTAAATCCAAACCCACAATGATTATCTTACCTCACCCCAGTCAGTATGGCTATCCTTGAGAATGTAAATAAATATTGGCAAGGATTTGGGGGGAAAGAACACTTTTGCATTGCTGGTGGGAATGCAAATTAGCACAGTCTCTGTGGAAATCAATATAGAAGATCCTCAAAAAATTTAAAATGGAGTTACCATTTGATTCAACTCTACCACTCCTTGGTACAGTATATACCTGAAGGAATTAAATAGGACACAATTACAATATATGCATACCTGTTTACTGTAACACAGTTCACAATAGCCAAAATATGGAACCAGTCTAGACGCTCATTAGCAGATGAATGGATAATTAAAACTGTGATTATGTATACACACACAACAGAATATTATACAGTTATGAGGAAAAATGAAATTCCATAATTTGCAAGAAAATGGATGAATCTGGAGACCATCATATAGGTCACCATCATGCTAGGTGAAATAAACCAGACTTGAACAAATATTGTCCATTCCCCCTAATACATGGGATCTAAAAAAAAGATTACAAGAAAGTAGAAGGAAGACTTTATTAGACAAGAGGGAGTGATTAAGAGGGAGGGGGAGGGGACGTAAGGGGGGATGGATAGGAAGAAAATATATACACTGAATCTCCCATGTGAGACGGGGAGGGCAGGGCAAGAGTCCTTGGGGAGATGGAAATGATCAAAGCTCTGTGCATGTATAACTCTGTCTAAATGGAACTCATTAATCTGAAAAAACCAGTTAAAAAAAAAAGTGAAACACGCAGAAGGAATCGAGAAAGAAGGAAGGAGGGTGGTGTTTTGAGTAGCAGATGTCCTTCAACATAGGTATGCATTTTAGGGAGAAATTATGTTGGATTACATTGGGCCGAAGAATGTACCTGAAACAACTTAGGGAAGGAGAAAACTTCAGGATAGAATGTATTGTTTCACGCAAGGAAATTTCTCTAAGCTTATCATTCAGAGAAAACACACTGAGGGAGGGATAACCTATCTGTCAAAAGTGAGACTATGATAAGGACATCTGAAAACGGCTGACCTGTTTCAGGACTTAGTACAGCAATTGACAGAATGAAAGTGTAGACACGGGAAAATCACCGCCTTCCAGCGTTCTCCCCACCCTCACTCACTCATGACAAAGCCGGAAGGACCCATTAACGTTCCATCATCTGAAACCACGTCACTGATCCTGAATAGACAAAGAAGGAGGAAAGTTGAATACAGGTTCTTGTTTTACTTGCCCCAGCTCTATGTAGGGAAGCTGATTGTAGGTGCTCATTATTTGTTGAAACCACTCTTGCTTTCTAGGCCAAAAACATCTGGAACATTTTGCAGGAATAAGAAAAACAGTTGCTTAGTCATTTCCCAAGTGGATATATGTACGAAGTTCCCCTGAGGCTCTGTCCGGCTGCCTCCAGGGGACAATTACTGTTTTTGTTGTTTTGAGCCCTGCACCTCAGTGACAGGCAGTGCTAGCATAAATGTGATTTGGCCAGTATTAAGTGGAGTTATGTTTAAAAATAAGCTAAACTCCAGTCTTGCTGTACGTGCGGCGTGGAGTGGAGGTGGGAGCATCGAATTCAAAGGGAAATGGTCTTTGTATTGCAGGGCTGAATATGCCCTAGGCATTAGAAATGATGGAAACAGGAAATCTCCTTTTAGTAACAAACTGACAGTGACATGGCGATAAAGTAGAGGCCAGGGAGAAGCAGAATGGAGCCTATTCATTGACAGTGCAGACAGCAGTGGGCCTCAGATTTTCAGATTTGTAGCCAACTGGTGTAGAATTAGACAAGGGTCCAAAGGGAAAGGGGAAGGGAAAAGAAAAAAAAAAAAGATGAGAAAAGAAGGATAAATGGAAGCAAAGCTTTTGTAAATGAGGGGAGGAGGAGTTGAAGGGGAGAAGGTAGGGGAATGGGAAAAAATAAATTACATCGTGTACAGGTACAAATTCCCTATGATGAACGTGATCATTATGTATACCTAAAAAGTACCAATAAAGCTAATTTTAAAAAAAGACAAGTATTGGCATACCAAATCAATCAACAGTCAATTGTACATTCACTAGAAACCAGGGTGAAGGGGAGGCATTGTGAAAACTAACCCAGTATTTCCATTTTAGAGTCCTGAGATACATGTATGCAGTTCAGCGCCCACTCATGGAAAGGATAGTTATTTCTATCTGTCATTATTTTGGGTGTTTTACATGTAACATACCATGAGACAACTCTGGTCAGTACTAGTACTGTACCTCCGTTGTTTAGGTGAGAAAAATGAAATACAAGTTGTTAAATAATTTATCCAAAGTTACACAGTGAAGTCATGGGGGGAGCTAAGGTCTCTTTCTCTCCAGGTGTTGTGAGCCCAAAGCCTGCTGTGGGCTCAGATATCCTCACCTGCTGTGCTGTCATTCCCACACTGGGCCATGACCAAGAGTTCATATGGAAAATGCCGGGCCAGGGGGTCACCTCAGGCCTGTAATTTGAGAAAACTAGGAGGCTGAGGCTAGAGATGGCAATTTTGAGTCAATTTTATGCACCTTAGTGACCTAGTGAAACCCTGTTTCAAAAGCAAAACGGACACCAGTAAAAGGGGAGAGGAGGCCAGGAGTGAAGCTCAATGCAAAGGTCTTGGTGTTCAGTCTCCAGCGCCACACACACACACGCACACACACACACTCATGGGAAATGCAGAGGAAAGTTCAAAAGGCAAAAGCATACTTTTCAGTATGTGTGTGCGTCTACTTAGTCCTGTGCTTCTGGTCCACATCCTCCTCCCCCAATGTCCTAAAATTCCATATTAATGTTTATAATTACAAACTGCAGTGACAGTCATGGTTATTACTGCAATTTGAGTTTGTGTAGAAGGCAGTTAACATTATGAAATGGTTGGCAAGAGTAGCCTAAAATCTGGAGAATTTTTAAGATGATGTTGCTAGGAGAAAATGACAAGATGGTTGGTAAAACGCAAGTTTGAAGGGCAGGGTATGGTGGTGCACGTCTGTAATCCCAGCAGCTGTGAGGCAGAGGCAGGAGGACTGCTGAGTTCAAGGTCAGCGTGGGCGACATAGTGAGACCCTGTCTCAAAAAAAAAGACAACAAGAAAAGGCAAAATGACTAGAGAAAAATAAGACTTTGTTTTATATATTTTATATATAAACAATATAAAACAACATAGAAGAAAACAAAATATTTGGCATACTGACAAGAGAGAGATAAAAACCAGGAAATTAGGCAACAGCTGTCTCAGTATTAGAATTAACTCAAAATGGTTCTCGATTCCAGGCAGTGTGATGAAAGAAGGAATCCTGGGTCAACAGATGAGGCTCTGAATTTAAGAAAGAGAATTCATTTGTTGAATATCAGCTAGGTGCCTGCATGCTCTAAATGCTGTGGATGTAATGATAGATAATACCAGGCAGACTTTCTCCCCTCACTGAAATTTATAGCTTAAGGCAGGGGCAGACAATCAATATTTAATGTTCTACAGCCCATAAGGTCTCCGCTGCAACTATTCAACTCTGTGGGTGTAGTGCAAAAGTGGCCAGAGAAACAAATGGACACAGCTGTGTCCCATAACAGAGTACTTCAAAGCAAACAAATGAACAATTTGTGGTGGATTAAATTTGGCTGGTAAGCTCTAGTTTGTGAATTGCTGGTCTAAAGGAAGAAATAGACATAAGCCAAATATTTATGTATATGGTAGCATGTACAAAGGCCCTGTGGCAAGGCAACCAATGAAGTGTTAGGGGGACCGGTAGAGCAAGTGAGGGGAAAGTCATGCAAGTGAGGTAGGTGAAAGGAGGAGGGGCAGACCTGCAGGGTTTTGTAGAACACTGAGGACTTTAGTCCACCATACTAACAACTGGTCATCATGGATCATTTTAAGCAGGATAATAACATGATTAGATTTGAATTTTTAAAGATCTCTCACTAGTGCGCACTGGATCGATTAGATTAAATTTCCTCTTATAGAACATAGGGATGGATGTATTTGTCTTATGTAGCAGACACTTCACTGTGGTGAACAAATTATATGAGATACATAGAAATGTTTTATAATATATGAATGGTAGAGAAAATTACACCGTGATATTTTATAAGAAGCAATTCCATGAGAAGGTCTTTTGAATTTTCTCTGTGCCCAAAGACAGTATGAACTCTTGAAAGAAATTTTCTTGTTTACACTATCAGACTTCTTTCTCCAGGGCAACTAATCCTCAGGGTATTCACTAAGGTGCAGGGATTTCCTCGCTCCGGCAGGCCGGCGCAGTCCTTCCACCTTCCTCCCTCCCAAGCACATCTGAATTGCTGTGGGCAGCCAGGCTTGGCTGGAAACCCATGAAAATCTACCGAGTATAAAAACTTCTTGAGAATGAGATGGATTCTGGAGTGTCTTCGCCTCAGAAGCAAGATAAAGAGAATTTAGTGGGTCAGTTCCTTTGTCTTCCTTTTTATAAACATGCTAAGCAAAATGAGGGTTGAAGCATTAGAGTTACAGAGTTAGCATGAGTTGTACTTAATGAAATTGGATTTCAAGTTGTTTAGTGTCTGGTATTTTTGATTTATTATTTGTTACTTGCTCTTTTTCTTCATTTTGAGATAGAATTGTTTTTCTTTGCACTTCTTTTTGTCATATTCCATAGCAAATGTATGTTGAACAAGTTGATTTTTCTCCATGTTTGAGTGTGTCAGATGACACTATAATTAATAAGGGCCAGCGATTTAGCTCAGCAGCACAAGCACCTGATTGGCAAGCGAGGGGTCATGAGTTCGAACCCCTGTACCAAAAAAGAAAAAAAAAAAAAAAAAAGAAGAAGAAGAAGAAAGCTGGTTTGTAAATGTCTGGTAAAAATAAAACTTGTCTGGTAAAAATAAAACTTGGCCCAGATGTACTAACTACTGCTCTTAATACTAATAACTATCATGTAAGAGAAAACATTGTCTTTGAATTCTCTTTCTAAATTTTACAATAATTCTGAAGTAGATCCAGTTACAGTGTCATTTGAAAGAGGCAGAGGAGTCTTACAGAGATGGTAGACTTGTTGAAGGCCCAGAAAGTGCTGGTGACAGTGTGAGTGTGGTATGAGTGTGACCTAATTTGTGCCACACACTTCAAAATATCAGAGTAAACACTGAAAATTAAGAACATGTTTGATGTTATTCATTTATAAAAGAAAAATTGTACATGGAAGGACATTTAGCTGAATTGGAAGAGAATTTTTTTCTCTTGGACTAGGTATAGCAAGACTGATATGCAGATGGTTATAAATATCATTTGAAAATGCAAGTGGAAAGTCTTTTCAAGGGTATCCTTCATCTTTTTAATTAAGAAGTTCCATGAGATGTTTTAGTTTCTATTTTAACAGACTAAGATAGCAGCTTGGTAAATAGCATGTTTGAAGCTACAGCACCAGTGAGGTATTTGAAAACCCTCATACGTCTTCTTGCTTTTGAATTGTTATTTTTTTAAAAATTTATTTATTTTTTTGGTACTAGGGATTGAACTCACAACCTCGCACCTACCAAGCAGATGCTTACACCACTGAGATAAATCCCCGGTCCCTTTTTTTTTTTTTGAGACAGGGTCTCACTATGCAGTTCAGGCTGGCCTTGAACTCACAACGGCCCTCCTGCCTCAGCCTCCCAAGTGCTGGGACTAAAGACGTGGGCCACCACGCCCAGCTTAAATTTTTAATAAAAGGAAAAACTTGCACTGTCACAGAACAAAACAAATGGAAACTGAGCTTGTATTTTACAACTTGATTTCCAATGCTTTGAGAACTTTTTGAGAAATGCAATATTGACCATCCTTTGGGATTTAACGACTAAATTTGCCCTTGCCCCACTACAACTCAGGTACATTAACAAGACAATGTTCTTTGTTCTTTAAGCAACTCAGAGATTTCCACTCCCAAACAGTGAGAGAATATAGCTGAGTCTTTGTACCACCTCCAATAGAAGTCTTATGTGGTAGTGTGCAGCCAGCTACTGAAAGCCTCTTAAGTGCACCCCTAACTCCAAGTTAACAATATCTTAGGGGTAAATTAGAATGACTTGGCCTGGTGGGGGATATTTCAAGGTGGAAATGCTATGCATCAGGACTTCCCTGCCCCACAGAAATACAGTTGTCAAACATTTGCTAGCACAAGCACATCATTACTTACTAGCTTCTGACATTCTCTCCTTTCTTTTTCCTAAATAATTAAAGTGAAGGTAATTAGAATCTAGATTGCCTAAATTACAGATGTTCTAATATGCAAAAGAATCTTTTTAGGAAACTTGTCAAAATGTAGACTCCTGGTCCCTCCCCCCAGAAATTCTAGTATTCTAGGTCTGGCTGAGCTTGAGATTTTTCATCCAAACCAGCTTCTAAAGAGGTGGTAAAGTTATCAGACTGAGCTCACACTTTGAGTAGCACTGTGTTTTTCAGCAATTCTGCACTTTCCTGAAAACTGCCCTTTGAAGTAAGTTTTGTGCCTATTTCAGAGAAGAAAACCTGGGGAAGATGAACCAGAGGTTATGAAAAGATAGTGTTTACCCCTAGGGTTCTACTTTAGGTTTTGTTTGATGCTCAAAGTCCTTGATTCCCTACAGAAAAGAACCAAGGAGTTGCTGAAGTTTGCTCACAGGATTGGAGGTGGACAGAGAGAATTGTCATTTCTCCCCAGCCCAGGGAATATGACTGCCCTCATTTCACACCCTTTATTTGCTTCCTGAGAAAGATTTGTTCTTTTGTGTTCTGGAAATACAGAGAACTTTTTTTACTTGACACTTTTTTTTAAATTTTAAATTTACTTTAAAAATTATAAATATAGCAAAAATTAAGAAAATTCATAATCATAAACATCAAAAATTAAGAAAACTCAGAGCCACTATATTTTCACCACTCAGAAATAACCACTGGAGGGCTTGGCATGGTGGTATACACCAATAATCCCAGCACTCAGGAGACTGAGGCAGGAGGGTTGGTGAGAGCTTGAGGCCACAGCGAGTTCAAGTCCAGCCTGAACTATATGAGATGCTAAAAAAAAAAAAAAAAAAAAAAAGAAAAAGAAAGAAGAAAAAAGGAAAGGAAAAGAGAAAGAGACGAAAATAAACACTGTTCATATTTTGAATAAACTACTGCTCACTAATTTTCTACCATGATTTTCCCATGCATCCATAAACTTTAAAGAAAAAATATTCATAATACATTGTGTGCATGTATCATTCATGGTTCACCTTATTATTCCTCTATTGTTGTACTTCAGCTTGTTTCTTATTTACCAACAGCAATACTATCATGAGAATTTTGGGGCATAAATCTTTTATGGTGCTACTAGGGGTGGGGCCCAGGGCTTCGTGCATACCAGACAAATGCTGTAGCACTGAGCTGTGCCACCAGCCCCTGGGTGTGAGTCTTAAGGGCAAAGTAGTTGTGTTTGCTGTTAGCAGTGCTGTCATTTCAGACAGAGGACTGAAAATGAGTGGAGCGTGGGGATAGAGGAGAATGATGCAAGAACAAATTTTCTCTTTATTTTCTTTTCATAATGATGTGGAGGTAAAGGTATAGTAAGGCAAAAAGTATGAAGGAGAAAATGCAAGGGCATATGCTTCGCGGGTTAATTGACTCTCTTGAGAGAAAACAGTATCTCGTCTGATGGCTCATTATTCCCACACGAGAACATTCAAAGAGATCCAAAAATCTATTATGTTGCTGAGCCTCGTTCTGAGACTTCAAAGTGGGTAGAAGTGTAGCCCTCACTTTGTTCTTCGGGCATTCACTGCGGGCCAGGAGGGAGAGACATAAAAATAAGATGCCTGCTTTCAAAGCACTAGCAATTTACAGGAAAGACAAAAAGTTAGCTCAAAATGACAAAGAACTATGAAAAGTTACGCCAGAGGGTGTATAGAAGGTTAAAAGAGGAGCACCCAGGAGTAAGGATGAGAGTGACAGAAAAACGACATCCCAGAGAAGACGATGTCTGAGCTGAGCCAAGGGGCAGGACGGATGGCAGAGGAGAACGTGAAATGCAGAAGGGGAGCAGGGGACTCGTGGGTCTGTGCAGAACACGTGCGAAGTCCTGGATGGCTTTCTGTCCTATTCGCACATGGCTTTGTCTGCGGATATCATCTGGGTCACTGTGCCTATAATGGAGACTATCGAAAGCTCTGTCGCTGAAAACCTGAATGTCTCATGTGCTAAGATCCCTGTGCCCGGTCCCAGGGCAGACCTGGGAGCTGCTGCTGACTTCAGCTGCTGGAGATGGGAGTCAATTTGGGAAGCTGCCGGGCAAGACGTTGGTGGGGGAAGTGGTGGGGTGGTTGTCATGAATTAAGACCCACAGTGGCTTGAATTGTGTTGGTAACATGTAAATTCTTAAGCCAGATGCTGGGTATAGGTATCGAAGGTGTTAATTTTCCAACTTTTGAATGTTCTACCTCAAAATATACTTTAAATATTTTTTTTTTTTAAAGAAAGGAGCAAATGATAAAAAGGAATCATAGTATAGAATCTGTTGTAAAGTTCCTGTAACTGAGCACAGATCATCATTCGGGAGTTGTAATATAAATCTGACTGTTTGGAAGCCTCTTAGAATAATGGAGTATTATACTTGAAGGTTTATCATTAATGATAACATCATCACCCAGTTCTGACTAGTAGTTCTGCAAAGGTATCTCTATTTTCTTTTTTTAAGGTTCCAAATGCTATTTCAAAGAATTTATAGTGTCATTTGCCAGATTACTTTAGCAGGAAAAATCTTCAGGGGCCTAAATATTTCACTGTATATTATTGAAAATGCATTTCTGGCACCCACAGAGGAGTCATTATTCTATGGAGAGAGAGAGCAGGTCAGTCACTGCCAAGGGCTGAGGGGACGGGAGAATGGGACAAGGCTGCTATGGCAAGGGAATTAGTCTGGAATAAGATAGTAGTGATGACTGCACAACATTATGAATGCACTAAAAGCCACTGAATTATACAACTTCAGTCAATTTTATTGTATATGAATCATAGTTCAATAAATAAGCAGGGAAGAGTTTATTTGCAGTTGTTGCAGTAGAGACTGAATCAACTCAGCTGAGACAAAGGATGGTAGAGATTTTTGTTTTGTTTTTGCCTTTTTGCAACAGGGTCTCCCTATGCAGTTCAGGCTGGTGTTGAACTCACTTTGTAGCCCCAGTTGCCCTCCAACTTGTAGCGATCCCTCTGCCCCAGCCTCCTTGAGTGCTGCAATTACAGGTGTGTGCCACCACACCTGACCAGAGGTGGCTTTCTTTGCAATCCCATGTACCTTCAATACTTTACAACACTGGCGACTTGTTTGTTACGGCTTATATCTAGATGTCCCCTCACAGCCTCGTGTGTTACTATTTTTTTTTTTTTTTTTTTTTTTTGTTACTGGGGATCAAACTCATGATCTTGTGCTTACCAAGTAAGCGCTTGAACTGCTGAGCTAAATCCCCAGCCCTAACCTCATGTATTCATAGGTAGGACTTTTGGTAAGTGACTGGAGTGTTGGGATGACCAGCGTGAGCCACCACACCAGGCAAGGGTAGGGATTTTAAGGTTGAGGTGAGCCAGCAGAAAGATCCTGGACGATGTTGGTGGAGAGTCATTTACCACGTGTGTTTACTAATGGATTTCTCCCATCTTCATGGCGGAGGTAGCTTTACAACTTGGTGAAAGGTGCCTATCCAAGTCAGGCCCTATTTCATACAAAAACTGGGTGATACAGGCCTATTTTCCCTGATGTTTGTGTCCCAAAGGTAGCTTCCATGACTTTAAGAAAGATCATCTTGGGTTATATAACTGGAAAAGATTTTTAAAGATTCAAACATCAAGGGGGCCTAGAAAGAATTTACAAGCCGGGTGTGGGGGTGCATGCCAGTAGCCTCAGCCTTCAGGAGGCCAAGGCAGGAGGATTGCTGTGAGTTCAAGGCCAGTCTGGGCTACATAGCAAGACCCTCTCTCAAAAAAGAAATGAAAGCCGGGCGTGGTGGCACACACCTTTAATTCCAGCACTTGGGAGGCTGAGGTAGGTGGAGCACTGTGAGTTCGAGGCCGGCTTGGGCTACAGTGTGAGCTCCAGGCTGGCCTGAGCTACATAGTGAGACCCTGCCTCAAAACACCAGGGCAGGGAGTTTGGCTCAGTTGCTTAAGTGCCTGCCCTAGCAGGTGTGAGGTTGTGAGTTCAATCCCTGGTACTGCAAAAAAAAAAAAAAAAAAAAAAAAAAAGAATTCCCAGTGACAAATTTTCTAAAGAATATGGTCCAAGAAAAGGGGCCTAGAGTCCGAAAGAAGCCTGTCAAAGGTTGAGTCAAGCTGAGGGTTCTAAGGTCATCGTGGTCAAAGCTCACCTCTGAAGGGCCGTGGGCCTTTGCAGGATGGTGAGAAGGCCTCATCGTATGGCTCATGATTCCCATACGTATATTATTTTCTATAATCCTCAAATCAGCTACTGTTGTCATGCTACAGAACAGGAAACCAAGACGTGAGCAAGTTAAGTGACTTGTGAGATGACATGTGACTTCAAAGTGGAGTTGTCTGGATCAGAATTGCCCAGGCTGACTGACACTGGGCCTGCATTTCATGACCCCTGTCTCCCTGCAGGCTGGCTCTATAAGGGCTTTTTACTCTCTTCTTCTGAGAATGTAGAGTGAGCTGTAAATTTTTCATCCTCAGAACTAGCTTAGCTATTCTGGTTCTAATGTGAGTTATATGTTATACGTGCAGTAGAAGGCACAAGTTCTAAGTGCTTGGTTTGGGAGACTGACTATGCAAAGGGCCAGTGGCCAGACTGAACATGAAAATAGTGCTCTGACCCACAACCTGCAGCAACTCGCCCAAGAAATCAATGCCCATCTCTGGAGTCAACAACCCGGGAAGGCAGCCTCCACGTGTCAGTTCTGCAGGAAGTAGACAACTGTCTCTAGTGACAATCCAGGAAGCCAGACACCAATTTTTGTAAGAACCAGCTCTGAATGGCCAGGATTTAATTAATGACCTATAGCTTCCCTAACTTTTATCCCTGTTCCAAATTTGGGACTAACCAGAGAAATCCAAATATACCCACTAACCAGCCCCCACAGAACACTCCAGTGCTGGTTAGCCTGCCTGCGGCTGCTGCACCCCAACAACCCCCAAACAGCCCTTGAGCCTTCCCTGCTTTCCATGCTATCATCTCACCATTCCTGTGCCTCCTTGAACATGAGTGATGCTGGCTGAGTTCTTGCTACAGCAACTACTGAATAAATAGCATTTGCTTTTCACATTTCATCGGCCTTATTTATTTCCATAGGCTCAGTGTGTACAAGTATATACATATAATCAACACAGACATGCCTAGTGCCCCAAAAGTCTCCCTTGTGTCCCTCCCCAGTTAATACTTCAACTACCAATAACCCCACTACCTAGAGATAGCCACTCCTGTGACTTCAGTCATAGTAGTTTGTTGGTATTGAATAAATCATACTGTCTGTGTCAAACCTTGCACGTGGAATGAGAAAGTAGGTATTCTCAGGTCTGGCTTATTTCACCTGATGCAGTATCCATGAGACTCATCTGTGTTCTGCAGATGGCAGTAGTTTTATCCTGCTGCTTGCTGAGTGATATTTCTTGGTGTGAATATCCCACAGCTTTTATTATTCACTTGACTGTTGATAGGTTTGATGGACTGTTCATGTCTTGCCTTTTATGAGTAAGATGTAAGGCAGTGAACATTCTTGAACATATTTTTCAGTGTCCACTCATTTCCCTCAGGTATTACTTACCAGTTGAATCCTACTGATTTAAATAGTAGCTGTGTGTTCAGCTTTAGTAAATACTTCTGAGCAGATTTTCAGATGATCACACCAATATGCACTCCCAATAGCATGCCTAAGTGCTGTATTTCCTCTATAATGTCGTTAAAACGTGGTCCTGTTAGTCTATAATGCTCACTCTCTGTGTAATAGCATCTCAGTTGTGGTTTTCACTTTCATTTCTCTAATGTGTAATGTGAATCATTTTATTATGTATTTATAATACATAAATTACTTTTTCTATTGAAAAATAACTATGTTAGTGCAGGTCTGTGATCAAATATTGTATGTAGTATTATCTAACATTTATATGCCATTGATGAAGTAAAAGTTGGAAAATAACCAAGTCACTTACCCTGTTTTATTTACTATAATTCTGTAAATATAGTCATCATCTTGATCGGGGAAGTTTATATTTGTAATCCCAAGAGAAAGTTACTGGAATTCTCAACTCCAATCTAATACTTCCAGTGTGACCCATGGCGAGAATAAGAGACACTAAGACATATTTGTAGTCATGGGGAGCCAAGGAGGCCCTAAGTCCAGCCAGGATAAAGGTTCACAGGAACAAAGGACTCAATCCAGGGCCAAAGCCAGATTTTATTAATTTTTAAAGAAGGGAGTGGCTTGAGGATGAGTGACTGTGAGAATGGCAGGAATACGTGAGTGCTATGATCTGGGTTGGGTAGAAAACCTGAAATCACCTCTGCAATATGCAGAGAGAAAGATATGCAGAAAGAGTAATCTGTACCTTGCTTCAAAGACTATACCTCAGCACCTTGAACAGACTGATTTACATTGATTAAAACCAATTAAAGGGACAAGGAAAAGGTCTAGCCAGCTCTGTACATATCAATACATGGAAATAGGCCAGGTTTAGCCAAAATGGTAATGCTCTTTTTTCAAAGAGAGTCATTCAGTTGGTCCTCCACATAATTCATTTCTAGTTCTAATGTTATTCATGTGAGATTTGGAATATTCTCCCTTACTTTCTATCCTTGTGCAAGAACTAGGTCCTGCCTGGAGTGTTTACTCCAGGGCCTAAGGGGTATTTAAGTCTCTGGGGCACAAAGGGTTGTATCTAAGTGCCAGGAGCAAAACTCAGGGGCATTCCTCACCAAGCGAAGCTGGATTGTGCCCTGCTGCCTAAGTCGATAAAGGTGGGCATGAGTTACTCTCAGCCTGCACAACTTGTGGATGCCACCACACTTAAAGAGACAAAAAGATGGTGATGGAAACAGCAATCAAGAATTTCTGGCTGCAAACGGTGGGTTGGGCTTGGTTGTCTCAAAGCCTCTGAAATGGAAGCTTCTGGGTCCTTTTCTTTAGTGTCAGTGGTTTTGGGCCTCAGGCACCTATGTCACAGCTCTGACTTTCCCCCTCAGTTTGAAAGGAAGGTATTGGGTAAGCATTCTTTGGTTCTTTTTCATAGCCATGAAGAGAAGGTGGTCTCCAGTTACTTTCTCAGCTGTAGACCTCCTGGAAGAAAGCATAACAAACTACTGACTCAACAATATTTGTCCCTATTGTCTCTTTTTGCCCCCATTGAACTCTAGATGGCAAGTCCCACACCACCTTAGAGCCATGGTGCCAGCACAGTGTCTGGTATAAAATTGGCAGCATATTTGTTAAATGAATGACTGAGAAATTAGGGGCAATTTGTGGAGAGCAAGAAAAGTGAGTTCTCTAGCATAAGTAAGCATATAGACTGGCTTTATGGTTTATGTGACAACTGCCCCCAGAACGTATCTATTTGGGGATTTTACTAAACCAGATGCTTAGATGTGGCCAGGGCTTAGGTTTTTCCTCCCATCATCCCCTCAGCTTCAAGAAAAGGGTCTGGAAGGAGCCTTGTGCAAATTGAAAGGAAGACGATATGGGAACTTTCTGAAGGTGTTTTGTAACTGAAAAAAATAAAAATAAAAATAAAAATAAGAGCATTTTTTTTTTTTTTTTTTGGCCAGGATCGTAATCCTCAAATGCAGGTCTCAGCACAACATTCTGGTTTGATGTGTGGACGCAGGAGGGGAAAGGCTGCCTGGAGGGTTTGCACCTTTGGAAGCTTGGAAAGTAGCACTTTGTGGTCTCAGTCCTGAGGGTTGTGAGAGCTTAGGAAGTTGAGCTGCAGAAGCTGCAGGGAGGCTGACAATGGCACTCACAGTCCCACTTTAAACAGCAACTAATGACGCCCAGCACTCACTGCTGCAGCAGGTAGACTTGGTGATTGTAACAGGTGTAAATCTCTGCAGGTTTCCTTCTCTTTTCTCTCTCAGCGTGCTTAGTACCACAGAACTGAGCCTTCTGCTCACAGGTAATGATGCACAGTTTAGGTGTGACTCTGAAGGAGCCCCTGCCAGTTAGGGCAGTTTGTCTGTGACAAAAACTCTTCATGCAGCTTGGTGTTGAGGATGAGATTAGTTAGAAAATGTATAGGGCATGGCTCAGGGCAAAAGTATAGATGGAATCCTTGGAATTCCAATTCATGCATGCTGCACCAAGACCATCCCGGCCCCAGAACACCCTAAGGTGTCTCTCAACATCAAATACGGCACTGTCAGCAGGGTGGAAACACACCAAGGTGGCAGGACCAGGTTGCCTGCTTGGCACTTTTATGAAAATTTTAGGAAAATGCATATCGATCGGCACATACAAGCCCAATTAACACAGCCTTGTTTGTAAAGGCAAAGTTGCCAGTAACCTTAATGTCAGTCGATGAGAGAATGGCTAAAACATCTGAGACAGAGGCTTAGCATGGATGAGGAGGCAGCAACTAAGGTTAGTGAGTATTAGTGGCGTGGAAATGCATCCAGGACAATTTAGTAAAAGACAAAAGTCAAAACAGATACAGTGAGGTATCTTTAATTGAAAATAACATCTAGAAACCAAGGCCAATATTTTCTAAATGTAAAAAGAAATGCACTGAACTGGTACTAACTATGGGAGTTAAAAGTGTAACTGAGCAGGGGGAGCAGTAGGGACTTTAATTATATTTTTAAATAATTTTCAGTGAGAATGTGCAGGCTGTGTTATTAGCATGAATATTGAATAGCATTGATAAATAAAGTGCATTGTTAAAATAAATAAAAAATACCCCTAATAAATAAAATATAATGTTAGAAAGCACTGATAAATAAATTACAACAAAGATTTTTTTTGAGAATGTGCAAAGTGTCTTTTTTTTCCCCTGCATAATGATAGTCTGATCTACCTCAATGTGTATCTAGGGTGCTTTGGAAAGTGGGATTTTAGCAATTTAAATTTTGAAATAGGCAAGCAAGCCCTTATGATTTAGAATATATCTTTATGTGTGCTTAGACCCTATGAAGGAATGTTTTTATTCAAAATTTTAATAGTAAATCATGCATCTAAAACTTACGTATTTTCACCTATCAGAATATAATAATCAAGACATCTAATATTATGTCAGGAGGACAACACATGTGGAAAAGAGCACATTGTCCTGTGGGTGAGGGTGCAGGTTGGTACCTACTCCTGGAAGGATGTATACTGTCTACCAAATTGATGAATACTAATCCCTTTCTCCTACCAAATCCATTGCTAGGAATTTATCCTACATAAGAATACAAAAACAAACATTTAGAAACATTCATTATAACAATATTGGTAAGAACAAAAGCTTAGACTCTCCTAACTATTCAAAAACATGAACAAAGAGAACAATAAAAGATGGATAGAATGAGACAACGGACTACATCTCTTGCAAATGGGAAAGGGTCTTGGAGACCGAGGGTGAGCAAAAAGGGGAAAAGGGAGGGGAAACAAGCAAAATAAAGGAACCTAATCGTCTCAATAACTGTAAATATTATAAGTCATAAGCATGAAATAAGAATAATATCAACAAGAATGAAAATGGGGAAAGGGGATTTAGAGGAGGAGGGAGAGAGAAGGAAAGGGGAGGAAGATTTAAAAAAAAGGAATCAAGCTGTATTATGTACATGTACCCATTCCCCAAGATGATTGTAAATTGCGTGATTTGCAAACATGTATTAATAAAAAGAAATTAGGTCCCAGTGAAATGGATTAGTGGAGATGGATATGAAGTGATGTCATTCGGTGTTAGTGATGTTGGCAGTTGGACAAAGAAAAGGCAGTCATGACCTATTTTCAGTCTGAGCAATCTGATCAGTGATCAAGGCATACTTGAAATAGAGGTTGCATATGGTGTTTGTGGGATTCTTTCAGTGGTGATATTTAGAAGGATAGTGTTACCCAATAGTTCTGGTGTTCATGTGGAGAATGTGACTTAACTGGGAGACATATAGGGATGAGAACAGGATAAGGGGGAGCACTTTTATCAAGATTTTAGGAAAATCCATATTGATCAGTGAGGTAACACAAGCCAAGTGAATGCGGCCTTGTTTGTAAAGGCAAGAAGAAGGCACTGGGTGTGGTGGCGCACGCCTTTAATCCCAACACTCGGGAGGCTGAGGTAGGAGGAGCGTTGTGAGTTCGAGGCCGGCTTGGGCTACAACGCAGGCACAAGGCCAACCTGAGCTACATAGTGCAACCCTGCCTCAAAAAACTAGGGCTGGGAGTTTGGCTCAGTGGCTTAAGCGCCTGTCTGGCAGGCGCGAGGTTGTGAGTTCGATCCCTGGTGCTGAAAAAAAAAAAAAAAA